>SJYC01090996.1:0-36325 GCA_006408675.1 Madoqua kirkii
TCTAGGTGGGAGTTACACAGTTTATTATACTCACAGGTACATTATAGATTTTAAATCTTTACAGAAAGAACATATTCACATATTGTTTGTGTGTTACCAGTCACTCAGTTGTGTCCAATTCTGTGACCTCTTGGACTGTAGCCTGCCAGGCTCCTCTGTCCATGTTATTTTTCAGACAAGAATACTAGAGCAGGTTGCCATTTCCTACTCCAGGGGGATCTTCCCGACCCAGAGATCGAACCCATGTCTTCTGCAGTTCCTGCATTGGCAGGTGGATTCTTTATCGCTATGCCACCTGGGAAGCCCCATATTACTTGTGTAATTTAAAAATCTAGTAAAATAACAATAAAACAGATCCACAGCTACCTGAGTTTCAATCCTACAAAAGATGAGAATGATCAAAAATAATAAAAACTTCATGTTTCCAAGTATTCCTAGTCCTTATTTCTAGGTCAAGCATAAGCTTTTGTCTGTTTTATTCACTGATGTAGCACAGGCATCCAGAACAGTGCCTGTTTCAGAGCAAGCATTCACTGCTGCTGCTGCTAAGTCGCTTCAGTCATGTCCAACTCTGTGTGACTCCATAAACAGCAGCCCACCAGGCTCCCTCATCCCTGGGATTCTCCAGGCAAGAACACGGGAGTGGGTTGCCATTTCCTCCTCCAATGCATGAAAGCGATAAGTGAAAGTGAAGTTGCTCAGTTGTGTCCAACTCTTCACGACCCCATGGACTGCAGCCTACCAGGCTCCTCCGTCCATGGGATTTGCCAGGCAAGAGTACTGGAGTGGGGTGCCATTACCTTCTCCGAAGCATTCAATAGAGATGTTTTAAATAAGTGAACTGATTACTCATCTAATCCAGAAACTGGTATCTGGTACCTACCATGTGACAGCCACTTGCTAAGGACTCTGGGAAACACAGTGATTCACTTGACCTCCGTTCATTCGATTCACACCCTTCGCATATCCACAATGTTGGGTGTTAGATAAAACAATCTGCTGCCCTTTAGGAACAAATAACTCGGCTTGGGGGAAGGTGAACTGCAGAGGTTGGAAGGAGGCGATAAGGCCTTTTCCCAGTCACAGCCTTAATCCTGGCTTTGGTTTTCTGAAGTGTGCCTCTAAGGCTTTACTTATCACAGTCTGTCTTGTACCAGAATTACATTCACGTGTTTGCACCTGCCCAACTGGGGAAAAACGAACACCAGCCTTCTTGGACAGTGTGAACGACCGGAGGACAAATGGCTTATTCTTTGCCTGATGCCAAGCACGCCAAAGCATTCCATCTTGCTGTATTTCCCAGTTCCACCCATTCATCACAGAATCAGAGATCTGCAGTGGGGAAGGAATCCTGATGGTCATGTGGCCAGGGCTACTTGTATCTGCACCTCAGCCCAGCCCTTCACATCTAATTTAAGATGGTGTGTGTGTATGTGTATATATTAGTTGCTCAGTCATACCTGACTCTTTGCAACCTCATAGACTGTAGCCTGCCAGGCTCCTCTGTCCATGGGAGTCTCCAGGCAAGAATACTGGAGTGGGTTGCCATTCCCTTCTCCATCTTCCCAACCCAGGGATCAAACCCGGGTCTCCTGCATTGCAGAAGGATTCTTTACCACCTGAACCACCAGGGAAGCCCCTAAATTAAGGTGAGGGGCTACCAAAGCAGATGAAATTGAATCTGCCAGCTCTCGTGGGAAAACACAATTCCACGTGTCAGCAATTCTGCTGCTCACTCTCAGTGTCTTCCACTCCTAATCACCACGTCGCTGATCTCTTTAAGTCTCCAGCCTTTCACAGCTGTATCTGCAGAAACCCAGTCTTCTCCACCTTGAAGTGAAGACTTTTCCACCTAAGTGGATTATCCTGCAGTTACCTGTAGCATACATCCTCTTTGTGCACGGACCCTCTCTTTCACTTCATCAGAATCATTTCCAAATTCAATTTCATTTTCATATTCAGTCACTCTGATCCCAACAGGAATGACTGCCCAACTTCAAATAGAAGTTGCCTGGGAACATTTTTAACTTTGAAAATAAAATGTGGCCACTGTGCAATGGGTGTGCAGAGGTGAACTTGGGAGAGGACATTAAACAGGAGGGAAGGAAGAGCCTTCTGCTTCTAGTGATGAAAGGCTGCTTTATCTATAAATTCTGAAAGATCAACACTGCAAGTTGACATGTTCTTACATAAAATGCTTTGGGCCAGAGCTGATTTGAAAACAAGAGTTGTTTTTTTTGTTTGTTTGGGATTTTTTTTTTTTTTTTTTTTGGCTGTGTGACATGTAGGATCCTACTTCCTCAACCAGGGACTGAATCAGTGGCCCCCTGCATTGGAAGAGCAGAGCCCTGAACGCTGGACTGCCATGTAAGTCCTCAAATCTGGTTTTTCAAACTTTAAAATAGCAATACCAGGCAGAGTGTGCTGTGCGTGCTCAGTTGCATCTGACTCTTTGTGACCTCATGGACTGTAGCCCCGCCAGGCTCTTCTGTCCATGGGATTTCCCAGGCAAGAATAATAGACTGGATTGCCATTTTCTTCTCCAGGGAATCTTCTCAACCCAGGGATTATACCTGGGTCTCAGACCTGGGTCTCCTGCATCTCTTGCATTGGCAGCTGGATTCGTTACCATTGAGCTACCTGGGAAACTAGTAAAGCACTTATTAAACTAATGCTAAGGCAGGCTGAAAGACAATAGTGAAAAAGCTGGCTTAAAACTCGACATTCAAAAAACAGAGGTCAGGGCATCCGGTCCCAACACTTCATGGCAAATAGATGGGGAAACAATGAAAACAGTGACAGACCTTACTTTCTTGGGCTCCAAAATCACTGCAGATGGTGACCGCAGCCAATATTAAAAGACACTTGTTCCTTGGAAGAAAAGCTATGATAAACCTAGACAGTATATTAAAAAGCAGAGACATGACTTTTCCAGCAAAGGTCCATAACAGGCAAAGCAACGGTTTTTCCAGTAGTCACCTAAGGATGTGACAGTTGGACCATAAACAAACCTGACACTGAAGAACGGATGCTTTTGATCTGCAGTGTTGGAGAAGACGCTTTGGAGTCACCTGAACTTCAAGGGGATGAAACCAATTCATCCTAAAGGAAATCAGTCCTGAATATTCACTGGTAGGACTGATGCTGAGGCCAAAGCTTCAATACTTTGGCCACATGCTGTGAAGACCCAACTCATTAGAAAACACCCTGATGCTGAGAAAGATTGAAAGCAGGAGGAGAAGGGGACAACAGAAGACGAGACAGTTGGATGGCATCACTGACTCAATGGGCACGTGTTTGAGCAAACTCCGGGAGATGCTGAAAGACAGGGAAGCCTGGGGTGCTGCAGTCCATGGGGTGGCAAAGAGTCAGACATGACTGAGCAACTGAACAACACAGGCTTGCCTCATTACATAAAAATGTAACAGAGGACTTCAGAGGATGAGTCGACTGAAGAGATATCATGTAACAGCTGCCCCAATATGACATCATGTAGCAGTTGCCCCAGTGAAGGTCAGTAAACAAAGAACTCTTCAAGGAGACTCTGTACCAAGGGAAGAATTCCTCCCCATTATCTGTTTCTTTGGTTAGAGCCCTTGTTACTGAACAGGGACAGACACGTGAGTTAATAACAAGTGGTTACAAAGGCTGGAGAGGCTCTCCTGTGCTCTAATGGTATCATCACGATCCCATTTGTCGGCTTCTCCCATTAACCGCTGAAGCCTAACAAGGCTCCTGGGGACTGCATCAGCAGGTCGATGCCTCCACGTCAGGAGGGCCAAAGAAAGTCACCCTGGGCTCAAGAGTGAAGGACTGAAAAATCAATGGTCTCAATATTGGTACAGGTCTTCATTTGCTACTTAAAATGTGGTTTATCCCACAGAGAAGCTCTATAAAATAAGAAAAATACCAAGATAACCTAAAAGATGCTAGCAGAATGAAAACATGTTTCAAAACTAAATAGGCTTCGTCCGGCATTTCTTAGGCTTTTTCCTGCAGGTTTTGGCACCAATAGTACCTCTTAATCATCCTGGGTTCTGCACTTTCCTTGCTAGACTCCAAGCTCTTTGGAAGGGCTGGTCTCTCATTTCTAACTATTGCATTCACAGTGTCTAGGGCTATAAACTGGCGCTTAGTTTGCAGACAATAAATGTTTGCAGATGAATGGATATTATGATGGATATTCAGAATGAAAAAATATATTAGGACTTCCATTAGAAAAAGCATTACTTGTAAAGTTTTTTTTTTCCTCTGACTTGAACTTAAAATTACTTGGCCCAAGATAATATTTATGGTAGAATTAAAAGTGTGTTCTCTGATTTTATTTGCCTATTAATATATGCATTTGATAATTAACAATGGTGCTAAGCGGTCAAAGCAAATAATTACTTTTCTAGTGTCTGCCCCTGTGTACGAGCTAAATGAGGGAGAAGCCACCAACTGCATATTAAAAAATGCAATTAAATGCAAAAAAATGGTAATGAGTTTCAAAAACATTCTGTTTAAGCCTCAGACCACAATATTCAGAACAGTTACAGTCCTTTCACTGGCTCAGTTACAATTCCACAGAATAGTCCAAATCTTCAAAACAGACATGAATTCTCCTTGGGTCACACTGAATATAAAATCAGTTCTCAGAAGTTTGCCAGTTTACATTTTCGAGGTCTTCTGACCAACTGGTAGGGTTGACCATAAAAATTCTATCTTTACATTTACTTATGTTCAGTATACTTTATTTAAGAAGCAATGTAATCACATAGAATGCTTTTATTTTAAACCTTATTTTGAAAAGACTGAATACATTAACATAATTCAGAAAAGTCGGTAAACATCCACAAGAACATGTTATATAATCCCAGTGAGTCTCATAATATTCTATTTTCAAAGGGGGAAAAAAAAAACCCACTGGACAGAAAAGCAATAAATTTGGAATCTGTTTCAAGTGTCCGATAAAAGCAGAAGTTTGCTCACTGTGTGGTCCGGACTGAGAGCTTGAGCTGATGCTACACTATATATCAGGCCAAACGGGTCTAGACAACCAGCTGACAGCAAATCAGACCATCTGGAAGTGGCATTTACCTTGTAAACTAAGACTCTTGAGTCCTGCTGTGATCTCTAATTCCTTTTGAAACTGGGGTGCTCTGTGGTCACTTTGGACCTGTACGATCTCAGCATAGGGGAACCCTCAGCCAAGAGTCACCAAGGGTGGTCAAGTCCATTGGCAGCTAAGAGTTTTACCTCTCGACAAAACTCAGCACCATCCTGAGAACTCATTTCTGTACCAAGCTGCTGAGATGCTCGCATGCACGGAGGTATAGAGTCTCTGCCCTGTGCTGGGTTGCCCCAGACTGTTGAGGTTTTAGATTTTAACTGCCATCAGTGAGTTCTGCATTCAGAAACAGAGGCTCTAAGGAGGTGAGCAGGGGACTTTCCTGGTGGTCCAGTGGTTAAGAATCCTCCTGCCAACACAGGGCACACAGATTTGATCCCTGGTCTGGGAAGATCCCACATGCCTCAGGACAACAAAGCTCGTGTGCTATAACTCCTCAGCCTGGGTGCCTAGAGTCCACGCTCCGCGAAGAGAAACCTGTACACTGTATCTTAGAGATTAGTCCCCGGTCCGGGCAAGCAGAGAAAGCCCGTGTGCAGCAACGAAGACCTAGTGCGGCCACAAACAACAACTGAAATAAGGTTTAAAAATAATAAGGCAAGGGGTCTGGCCAAGTGTCCCCAGGGCATCAGGGGCAGATGTGGAGCTGACAGACGTGGCCACGTGAGCCCTAATGCAGGCCTGGATCCAGCGTCTTGTCTTTCCCCTTTTCCACCCAGTGACTGTTGCCGTGAAATTAAAAGATGCTTGCTCCTCAGAAGGAAAGCTAGGACAAACCTAGACAGCATATTAAAAAGCAAAGACACCACCCTCGACAGAGGTCTGTATGGTCAAAGCTATGGTTTTTCCAGTAGTCACGTATGGATGTGAGAGTTGGCCCATAAGGAAGGCTGAGTGCTGAAGAATAGATGCGTTTGAACTGTGGTGTTGGAGAAGACTCTTGAGAGTCACGTGGACTGCAAGAAGATCCAACCAGTCAATCCTAAAGGAAATCAGTCCTGACTGTTCATTGGAAGGACTGATGCTGAAGCTGAAGCTTTTCCAATCCTTTGGCCACCTGATGTGAAGAGCTGACTCACTGGAAAAGACCCTGATGCTGGGAAAGACTGAAGGCAACAGAAGGGGGCAATAGAGTGTGAGATGGCAGGAGAGCATCACCAACTCAACGGACATGAGTTTGAGCAAACTCTGGGAGACAGTGGAGGACAGAGGAGTCTGGTGCACTACAGATCATGGGGTTGCAAAGAGTTGGACACAACTTAGCAGCTAAACAACAGCAACAAAGAGGACAGGCTGCTTCTCCAGGGGTGACATCACTGGGTCTTCCAGGGGAAGTCAAGGACACAAGTACGTCCACAATCATGACTTTGTGTAAAACATGAGCCAGTGGAGAATGTGGGAAGGTCTGGGGGTTCTCCCTGCTGGCCACACTCCCTGGACTTCAGGGAGAGCGATTCTGGGCAGCCTCTCTTCCAGCCTCACACGTTCACCCTGGATTGCTCTGGATAGGTAGGCTGCCGGACAAGACAGCCCTGGTGGGGAAGAATGAATGCCCCCGGGCTTGATATAGACGACCTCGGCTTCTAAAGCAGACATCACAGCAAGACTTGGGGACTTCCCTGGAGGTCCAGTGGTTAAGACTCTGCTTTCACTGCAGGTGGCACAAGTTTAATCCCTGGCCAGGGAAATAAGATCCCACATGCTGCATGGGTGTGACCAAAAAGAAAATAATAATAATAAATAAATAAATCAGAGCAAGACTCAAAGAGTCTGGGTTTACAAGGGAACATTAGCCAAACACAAACACCCAGAGCAGCCGCAGCATTTTCTGCAGTGGTCTTGGGGCCAACTCTGCTCAGTAAGCAGAGACCGGGACAAAGATGAGAGTGATCAGGGGTGGGCCTGCTCTGCCTCCCAGACGAGCAGGGGTGGTTTCCGCTTGCTTATTTACACATGCTCACTGGGTTTTCTCCTTGCCTGGAGAGAATGATGTCAGAGTAGGAAAGGGAAATTTTAAAAGGAGGAGAGTTCTAGGAGGCATCTGTTACGCTCATATTCCTAGTATCTCACTTTTTCTTGAGGGGAACCATCCTGTTCTGACCAGTTGGCTGCCATGGACCTGCTCCCATACCCTGGCTTCATGGGGCTGTGTGAGCTGGATGGACATCGGTCTGGAACTTTGACTGGGCCATTAAGAACAAGACACTTTCTTTCTGTTGTGGTTTCAGTCAGAAGGACATAAATCTAGAGCTCCTAGGAACCACTACCTAGAGAGTGCCTGCAAGAGAATGAATTCAACTCAGAGAAAAGCAGGGCTGAGTGAGGAAGAGATGGAGTCCTGATAGCAACTTCTGAGCCCCTGGATCCAGCCATCCCTAAAGTCCAAATTTGCTCCTGGACTTTACAGTATCAGAAAGTATAAAGACTGAAGGCAACAGAAGGGGGCAATAGAGTGTGAGATGGCAGGAGAGCATCACCAACTCAACGGACATGAGTTTGAGCAAACTCTGGGAGACAGTGGAGGACAGAGGAGTCTGGTGCACTACAGATCATGGGGTTGCAAAGAGTTGGACACAACTTAGCAGCTAAACAACAGCAACAAAGAGGACAGGCTGCTTCTCCAGGGGTGACATCACTGGGTCTTCCAGGGGGAGTCAAGGACACAAGTACGTCCACAATCATGACTTTGTGTAAAACATGAGCCAGTGGAGAATGTGGGAAGGTCTGGGGGTTCTCCCTGCTGGCCACACTCCCTGGACTTCAGGGAGAGCGATTCTGGGCAGCCTCTCTTCCAGCCTCACACGTTCACCCTGGATTGCTCTGGATAGGTAGGCTGCCGGACAAGACAGCCCTGGTGGGGAAGAATGAATGCCCCCGGGCTTGATATAGACGACCTCGGCTTCTAAAGCAGACATCACAGCAAGACTTGGGGACTTCCCTGGAGGTCCAGTGGTTAAGACTCTGCTTTCACTGCAGGTGGCACAAGTTTAATCCCTGGCCAGGGAAATAAGATCCCACATGCTGCATGGGTGTGACCAAAAAGAAAATAATAATAATAAATAAATAAATCAGAGCAAGACTCAAAGAGTCTGGGTTTACAAGGGAACATTAGCCAAACACAAACACCCAGAGCAGCCGCAGCATTTTCTGCAGTGGTCTTGGGGCCAACTCTGCTCAGTAAGCAGAGACCGGGACAAAGATGAGAGTGATCAGGGGTGGGCCTGCTCTGCCTCCCAGACGAGCAGGGGTGGTTTCCGCTTGCTTATTTACACATGCTCACTGGGTTTTCTCCTTGCCTGGAGAGAATGATGTCAGAGTAGGAAAGGGAAATTTTAAAAGGAGGAGAGTTCTAGGAGGCATCTGTTACGCTCATATTCCTAGTATCTCACTTTTTCTTGAGGGGAACCATCCTGTTCTGACCAGTTGGCTGCCATGGACCTGCTCCCATACCCTGGCTTCATGGGGCTGTGTGAGCTGGATGGACATCGGTCTGGAACTTTGACTGGGCCATTAAGAACAAGACACTTTCTTTCTGTTGTGGTTTCAGTCAGAAGGACATAAATCTAGAGCTCCTAGGAACCACTACCTAGAGAGTGCCTGCAAGAGAATGAATTCAACTCAGAGAAAAGCAGGGCTGAGTGAGGAAGAGATGGAGTCCTGATAGCAACTTCTGAGCCCCTGGATCCAGCCATCCCTAAAGTCCAAATTTGCTCCTGGACTTTACAGTATCAGAAAGTAGCAATCCCTTGGAGCAAGGCAAGGCAACCCACTCCAGTATTCTTGCCTAGAGAATCCCACGGACAGAGGAGCCTGGTAGGCTCCAGTCTATAGCGCTGCAAAGAGTTGGACACGACTGAAGCAACTTAGCACAAGTGCAAGGTAACACAAACTTAAAAAAAAAAAATTAATCCAGTTCAAGTTAGCTTGTCATTTGAAACTGAAAAAGCACGAATAAAGACAGGAGAAATAAAAGCATAAGAAGGAGGGAAATGAAAGGAGAAGATTATGTTTACGGATGTGGGATCCGAAAGCAATTCAAGTCTGTCTCCTGTAAGTGAAGAAAAGTGACACCTGAGAATCTGTTCCATTTTTCATAGGAAGCACAGATAATCAGAACCATGGCTCTGCCTTATTACTGTGATTAACCTTGCCATAGTCTAAAACCAAAATGAGTGTGTATTTTCTGATGTTTGACGATCCTGCAACCATTGTGAAAAGAAAGGAATGAGCGATTACTGAGCAGAGATGTCTTTTAAGAGAAGTCTTTTTCAGGAAGGAGATATGATCACAGCAACAGTCTGAGTCTTACCTGGCATGGCGTGGACGAGGTCCCCGCACAGAACGAAGAATTTGGGCTTGGGCTTCAGTTTGTTGATGGCCTGGACTGCCTGCTCAGCCAGACGGATTTCCTGTTCCCACTCATCACCACCGTTGTCACAGTCCCCAGTAGTCCAGGCCTTCATCAGTCCAAACTGGGGGTCTGCACCCTGGATGAAGTAGAACGGGCCTTTCCATTCCCTTTCCTTTTCTTGAAAAGAGAAAAAAAGAAAAGGAGAGAAGAAATATTATAAAAATCTGTCAGGGAAAGCATCCAGGTTACTGTGTGAGTGGGTACAATATTTTTCTTAAATTAAGTAGGTCATTTTAATAAGCTGCTGTTCAAACATACCATTTTCCTGTCATCAGCGAGAGGATTTTGATTTATACTAATTATGCCTGGGACCTGGTGTCTTTCAAGCTCATAGAGCAAATGCATCATTATGTATTGCATTTTAATGGAGATGGGAAACCAGAGAAGTGAGGGGAGGCAGGGCAGAGTTCATGTGCAAGGGAACTAAAGGAACTACTAGGATGGGGGTTCGCTCAGGGACAAACTCTTAGCTTGACAATGTCTATCTGGGCTTTAGCTTCCAGGCAGATGTGATTATAGTGTCATCAATCCTGGGAGAAAAAAAAAAAAAAAAAAAACACCACGTGGGCTGTTAACAGTCAGGCACCCAAGCTGTTTCTTTAAAAACTAGATGGCCCAGATGAAGCACAGAGGTATCACGGCATGCTGTATAGAGCATATTAATGTTCAATAGTTTTTTAATTAGAATTTAAAATACTGCAAATTGAAAGTTGCCAGAAGTATTATGTTTAAATGACTAGGTGAAGTGCTGTCAAATCTTTTACGCCAGGCTTAATGGCACAATTTGTGCTGTTTCAAGGGATGTGACAGAAATTTAATTACAAAACTTGGAGTTCAGAAGCCCTGGCTATCTGGTTGGAAAGGAAGTGCCAAAAATGAAATCTTAGTCAATGTGGGGGCCGGGCGGCGAGGGAGGAAGACGCTAACATTTCCAAGGCAGCATGATGTGGGCATAGGTGAGGTGTGAGGCTGTGGGTCAGGGTGGGGGAACCGGAATCCTTCATTCTTTATGTTCATGGAAAGCACTTATATCACCTGAAGGTAAGTTATCAGACTGCCCTGCCTACTGGTTTTGCCAAACCCTTGGGGGCCACAGGCCTCCATCCTAATCTGCCAGCAGTGTCTGCGTTTACAGAGCTAGAATGCCCATCAGTGGGCACAGAGGTTTCAAACTGTGGTTTCAAACTTCTCTTTGGCCACAGAATCCTTCTTTCAAACCAAATCACACGTGGCAGACCAGTGTTGAAAACGTGTAGCCTCCTCTGCCCAAACGGACTCTGGAGACAGAGCAGCCTGAACACACTTACTCACTCATCAGCCCAGATTTTATCCTTGGCCCAGAGAGGTGACACGACCTGCTCGACAGCCACCAGCCATCAGCTGCAGGGACTGAACTACTCTGTGACCTTGAGACTGTCTTCTTCTTTTGAACAAATGACTGTATTTTGCAGGTGAGCAGTGAAAGGAAGAGAGGCGAAAAGCAAAGGAAGAAAGGAAAGATATAGGCATCTGAATGCAGAGTTCCAAAGAATACCAAGAAGAGATACGAAAGCCTTCTTCAGTGATCAATGCAAAGAAATAGAGGAAAAGAACAGAATGGAAAGACTAGAGATCTCTTCAAGAAAATTAGAGATACCAAGGGAACATTTCATGCAAAGATGGGCTCAATAAAGGACAGAAATGGTCTGGACCTAACAGGAGCAGAAGATATCAAGAAGAGGTGGCAAGAATACATGGAAGAACTGTACAAAAAAGATCTTCACGACCCAGAAAATCATGATGATGTGATCACTAATCTAGAGCCAGACATCTTGGAATGTGAAGTCAAGTGGGTCTTAGAAAGCATCACTACGAACAAAGTTAGTGGAGGTGATGGAACTCCAGTGGAGCTGGTTCATATCCTGAAAGATGATGCTGTGAAAGTGCTGCACTCAATATTAGAGCCAGACATCTTGGAATGTGAAGTCAAGGGGGCCTTAGAAAGCATCACTACAGCTAGTGGAGGTGATGGAATTCCAGTTGAGCTGTTTCAAATCTTGAAAGATGATGCTGTGAAAGTGCTGCACTCAATATGCCAGCACATTTGGAAAACTCAGCAGTGGCCACAGGACTGGAAAAGATCAGTTTTCATTCCAGTCCCAAAGAAAGGCAATGCCAAAGAATGCTCACACTACCACACAATTGCACTCATCTCACATGCTAGTAAAGTAATGCTCAAAATTCTCCAAGCCAGGCTTCAGCAATACGTGAACCGTGAACTCCCTGATGTTCAAGCTGGTTTTAGAAAAGGCAGAGGAACCAGAGATCAAACTGCCAACATCCACTGGATCATAGAAAAAGTATAAGAGTTCCAGAAAAACAACTATTTCTGCTTTATTGACTATGCCAAAGCCTCTGACTGTGAATATCACAAGAAACTGAGGACAATTCTGAAAGAGATGGGAATATCAGATCATGTGACCTGCCTCTTCAGAAATCTGTATGCAGGCCAGGAAGCAACTGGACGTGGAACAACAGACTGGTTCCAAATAGGAAAAGGAGTACGTCAAGGCTGTATATTGTCACCCTGCTTGTTTAACATATGCAGAGTACATAATGAGAAACGCTGGTCTGGAAGACACACAAGCTGGAATCAAGATTGCCGGGAGAAATGTCAATCACCTCAGATATGCAGATGACACCACCCTTATGGCAGAAAGTAAAGAGGAACTAAAAAGCCTCTTGATGAAGGTGAAAGAGGAGAGTGAAAAAGTTGGCTTAAAGCTCAACATTCAGAAAACGAAGATCATGGCATCCCGTCCCATCACTTCATGGGAAATAGATGGAGAAACAGTGGAAACAGTGTCCGACTTTATTTTTGGGGGCTCCAAAATCACTGCAGACGGTGATTGCAGCCATGAAATTAGAAGACACTTAGTCCTTGGAAGAAAAGTTATGACCAACTTAGATAGTATATTCAAAGGCAGAGACATTACTTTGCTGACTAAGGTCCTTCTGGTCAAGGCTACGGTTTTTCCAGTGGTCATGTATGGATGTGAGGGTTGGACTGTGAAGAAGGCTGAGCACCGAAGAAAAGACACTTTTGAACTGCGGTGTTGGAGAAGACTCTTGAGAGTCCCTTGGACTGCAAGGAGATCCAACCAGTCCATTCTGAAGGAGATCAACTCTGGGATTTCTTTGGAAGGAAGGATGCTAAAGCTGAAACTCCAGTACTTTGGCCACCTCGTGGGAAGAGTTGATTCATTGGAAAAGACTCTGATACTGGAAGGGATTGGGGGCCGGAAAAGAAGGAGACGACCGAGGATGAGATGGCTGGATGGCATCATGGACTCGATGGACATGAGTCTGAGTGAACTTCGAGAGATGGTGATGAACAGGGAGGCCTGGCGTGCTGCGATTCGTTGGGTTGCAAAGAGTCGGACACAACTGAGCGACTGAACTGAACTGAATACATATATACATATATGCATTATATATATATGAAAGCTAGAAAAATGGTACTAATGAACCTATTTTCACTACAGTAATATAGAGACACAGATGTAAAGAATGGATTCATGGATGCAGTAGGGGAAGGAAAGAACAAGATGAATTGAGAAAGCAGCATTGAAATATATATATTGCTCTGTGTAAAATAGCTAGCTAGTTGGAAGTTGCTATGTGACACAGGGAGTTCAGCCCAGTTTTCTGAGGTGACCTAGAGGGTAGGGAGGGAGCGAGGTTCCAGAGAGAGGGGACATTTGTATACTTATGGCTGATGCATGTTGTTGTACTGCAAAAACCAGCACAACATTATAAAGCACCTATCGTCCAATTAAAAATAAATTGAAAAATAAGAATATCATCAGGCCCTTTGTTATTCAGTTTGTTATATATTGTGGGTTTCCCTGGTGGCTCAGACAGTAAAGAATCTGCCTGCACTTCAGAATCTGAGTTTGATCCCTGGGTCAACAAGATCCCCTAAAGAAGGGAATGCTACCCACGCAAGTAGTCTTGCCTGGAGAATTTCATGGACAGAGGAGTCTGGTGGGCTACAGTCCATGGGGTTGCAAAGCGACAGACACAACTAAATGATTAACACTTTCACTTCTTTGTTATATTAGATTTCTACAATGTATATTTCGAAGTGGGAAATATTGCAAAACACTGAATGATCAGCATGGCTACCTAATGTATAAAAATATGAATACTGAAGCATGAAAGAAATTCTACACTCCTAAAGAATCAGAAGAGCAAATGTAAATTAGATTAGTGATAACAAACAATATTCAAAACAAATATTACAGATTAACTGATTATGAGAAACAGCAACAAAAACACTTCAGATCAACTTAGAGCTCTGTATATTTTTCTACATCATAAACTGACCATGTTAGTTATAACAATTTTGAGGCATATACTGAGTAAATAGGCCACAAATAGCATTGCTTAAGTGTTAAATGAATTGTCATAGATTAAAAACAATAACCATAAATTGAAGTCATAGAACTTTAGAGTTCAAAGAAAAAGAGCTATAAGAGAATAATCAACTTAACCTTTTTTCACTGACAAGGAGACAGAATGAAATCAGGTGAATTTTCCAAATATAGAGAGTCAGGGAGTGACTTGTCCGGAAGGATAATTTGAATCTCCTGATTAGCATCAGGATTTGCTCCCCCCCCCCACCCCCCACTACAGATTTTATTTCAAAGATATTTAATTAATCTCCTGTAATGCTACTTGGACCTGAGTCCATTTAGAAGAAAAGTATGTTATACTATTGATAGCATTAGATTTAAAATAGAATGTTCTGAAACTCCAGTACTTTGGCCACCTCATGCAAAGAGTTGACTCATTGGAAAAGACCCTGATGCTGGGAAGGATTGGGGGCAGGAGGAGAAGGGGACAACAGAGGATGAGATGGCTGGATGGCATCATGGACTCGATGGATGTGAGTCTGAGTGAACTCCGGGAGATGGTGATGGACAGGGAGGCCTGGCGTGCTGCAATTCATTGGGCTGCAAAAAGTCGGACACGACTGAGCGACTGAACTGAACTGAACTGCAGATGAGCTGCATAAATGGCATTTGCTCTGGAAGTCAAGAAGATATTAGAATTTCCAGATAGCCCCCTGGCATCATTTCGCATCTCTGTGTTCATCTCAGTCGTTTACTCGATATTTACTGAAAGCCCACTGTTTTCCAGGCCCTGTGTGATGTGCTGACGACACACAAGAGGACCAAGACAGGTGAGGTCCTGGCTCTCTTGAGCTTAGTTCTCATGAGGAGAGGCAGCAACTAAGGACATACACAGAGAGGGTAGCCGGAGGGTGCCAAGGGCTCTGCAGAAGATTAAGGGGGAAGGTGGCACAAATGACAAAGAATCCACCTGCCAATGCAGTAAGTCAAGAAGATATTAGAATTTCCAGATAGCCCCCTGGCATCATTTCGCATCTCTGTGTTCATCTCAGTCGTTTACTTGATATTTACTGAAAGCCCACTGTTTTCCAGGCCCTGTGTGATGTGCTGACGACACACAAGAGGACCAAGACAGGTGAGGTCCTGGCTCTCTTGAGCTTAGTTCTCATGAGGAGAGGCAGCAACTAAGGACATACACAGAGAGGGTAGCCGGAGGGTGCCAAGGGCTCTGCAGAAGATTAAGGGGGAAGGTGGCACAAGTGACAAAGAATCCACCTGCCAGTGCAGGAGATGTAAGAGATAAGACTTTGATCCCTGGGTTGGGAAGATCCCCTAGGGAAGGCTATTGCAACCCACTCCAGCATTCTTGCCTGGGAAATCCCATGGACAGAGGAGCCTGGCGGGCTACAGTTCACAGGGTCGCAAAGAGTTGGACACAACTGAATTGACTTAGCACAGCACACAACGGCTAATTTAAATTGGATGCACCAAGAAGTAGTGTCGTTTAAGCTGAGATCCAGATGTCGCACACAAGCTTTTAAAACTCCACGGTCACCCACCCACCCACCATGCCTAGCTTACTATCATCTCAAGAGGGGAATCTCAGGCTTTAGGTCTCCCTTCCTTTTCTTCCTCCTTTTCCAGAGCTTAAGAAGACAAGCATGTTAACAAATAAAACCACCTACACATACTTGCCAGAACAAATTGTATGTGTGCTAATCTGCCAGTTCCTGACCTACAGCTCAGAATCCTAGCTGTTCAGTCAAATCACCACCGACCTCAACTCAAGTCTGAACAAGGACTATGAAAGCCTGTTGCATGCATCCCATTGCCAAGGACAGCAGCTCAGCACCACCACAAATTTGACTCACATCCATTGAGCCTTACTACTCGTGGCAGAATGAGTCCAGAATGCTCCCAAAGGCCCCTGAGTCCTGATACTTACATCCTGTGTGATCCCCTCCCCTTGACTGCAGGCTGGACCTGGACCTGCTTAGCGACTGGCCTCTAATAAGCAGAATACAGTTATGGGATGAGCCTCCAGAGACTAGATGCATATCCTGGGGTATGCTATGAAAACAACCTAAATGCTCCTCGATGGACAAATGGACAAAGAAAATGTGGTGTTTACACACAGGGGAATATTATTCAGCCCTTAAAAAGGAAACCCTGCCATTTGGGACAATACAGATGGACCTGGAGGACACTAAGCTAAATGCAAGAGGCCAGACACAGAAAGACAAGCACTGCATGATCTCACTTGTATGTGGAATCCAAACTAGTCAAATTCATAGAAGCAGAGAGTAGGATGGTGGTTTCCAGGGGCTGCGGATGAGGAAAACAGGGAGATAAGCTCCAATACTTTGAGCCACCTATGCAAAGAGCTGATTCACTGGAAAAGACCCTAATGCTGAGAAAGACTGAAGGCAACAGGGGAAGGGGGCAGCATCTCTGACTCAGTGGCCATGAGTTTGAGGAAACTCCGGGAGATAGTGAAAGACACGGAAGCCTGGCATGCTGCAGTTGATGGGGTTGCAAAGACACAGACATGACTTAGTGACCAAACAACAATAAAGTTTCAGTTATGCAAGATAAATAAGTTCTACCTTCTATACAGGATGGTGCCTACAGCTAGCAATACTGTACTGGAGACTTAAAATTTGCTAAGAAGGTAGATCTTAAGTGTTATCATCACACACACATAATAACAAAAACAACAAAATAAAGTGGGCAGGAAGAAACTTCAGGAGGAGATGCACGTTTATGATAGATGTCTATGGGAGTGATGGTTTCACAGGTGTAAAGTTATCCCCCAACTCTCGGAGCTGGACACACTGAATATGTGCAGCTTTTCACATGTCTTCACACCTCAATACAGTGGTTCTGAAAAGGAGAGAGATTAAGCAAAAACAAAACAAAAGACCCTGACTTCCATCTTGCTTGCTCTCCCTCACTCTCTTGGAGCTCATGTCCTGAAGGGAAAAGGCTCCCAAGATGAGTAGCCCAAATGTGGCAAGGGACCGAGGGAGGCCTCTGGCCAACACCCTGTGAAGACCCGAGCCCTCCCCACGCAACAACCTGAAAGGAGTGGAAACTCACCACAGGCACGTGGGTGCCCCTGGAAGACGATGCGCCCTGGCGAGCTTCTGGATGAGGCCACACCCCAGGTGACACCTGACAGAGCCCTCCTGAGACCCTGCAGCAGAAGGACACGGCTAGGTTGTGCCCAGATTTCTGATGGGAAATGGGAGATGACGTGACTTAGTTGCCTCAAACTGCCAGGTTCCTGGGGTGACTTGTTAACACACATCAGGACTTCCCTGGTGGTCCAGTGGTTAAGAATCCACATGCCAAGGCAGGGGATCCCTAGTCCAGGAAGACCCCACATGCCACAGAAAACTAAGCCCGTTTGCCACAGCTATTGAGCCTGTGCTACAGAGTCTGGGAACCGGAACTACCAAGCCCACGTGCCGCAGCTCCTGAAGCCTGTACACCCTAGAGCTCTGCAGCAAGAGAAGCCTCCACAATGAGAAGTCTGTGCATCCCAGCAGAGAAAGCACCCACTCACCGTATCTTAGAGAAGGCCCGAGAGCAGCAAGGAAGACCCAGCGCAGCCAATAAGAAAAATAATGAAACTAATTTTTAAAATATCTGTTACACAGATCAGACGCAGAGGGCCAGGAAGGAGTCAGCAACACTGCTTCCCAAGGTGAAGGCTGGTGTCGTGAAAAAACCTGAGATTCTGACTTGTGTTTTAAAGTTCATTGTTGGCACTGTTCATTCATTTTACTTAAATAGTAATCTTTTTGTGCTGATGAATGCTTTTCACTGCTTTTCCTGTTTCCCAGGCAGTTTGCAAAGCGGTTTAAACTGGATAAATTAAACAGGGAGGGGGATGACCGTCATCTGAAGGTTGGGGCATAAATCAATCTGCTACAACAAATAAAATTTATAAACAGTTTTCTACAGTAACATTTTAACAAACATAGTTTTCTATGACAAATAGTCATAGTCCTAGAAAGTCAGTAGTCTTTGGAGGTATTAAATCTTTCATTATTACTCGTTTACTTAGTAAAAGCTTAGACTCTTAAATTTATGATGACAAGGCGCAAAATAAACAGATTTGATCTAAAATAAAGGACAGCTCACATGTCACTGTTCCGTCTACCTCATCCTTCTAATAAAGGCAATCTGTTGATTCAGGGCTCTGTGTTCTCAGAAGCACCTGGAGCCTCTTAAAGTACCTGCCACAGAAGTCTGTGTGGTCTTTGGTCTCGATTTTAATCAAAGCTGAATTAGAGATACTTGAGGCTGGTAAGGCTCAGCACTGGATGGAGGAATCTTTTGTATACTTATACCTTCCCTGCCCCCTCAGAAGGGCAGATTTTTATATTAGGAAAGCAAATTCTTAACATCTGTAAGTTATTTCACCCAAGTCAAGAGTTACCCCCAGGACAGAGCTCAGGGGTTAGTTGACTGGCACCTACAAGAGCCTGGGAAAGCTTACAATCAACGCCTCCCTTCCAGGGCAGAGCAAATGTCTGCCCCTCAACCCCACACACACCCAGAATAGACCAGCTTCTCTCTTTAGAATCCTGGAAAGCACTGTTCTGCCAGCTGAAACCAAAGAAGTCTGGCTACAGTGAGGTCTATCCCTAAAGCTCCCTGATACATAATCGGGGCATTTAAAAAGCGCTTATGGGAGGCTTTCCTGGTGTTGCAGTTGTTAAGCATCCACCTGCCGATGCAGGAGACAAGAGTTCGATCCCTGGTCCAGGAAGATCTCACAGGCCTTGAGGCAACTAAGCCCAAGTGCCACCACTACTGAAGGCCGTGAGTCCCAGAGCCAACAAGAGAAACCCCACCCCAGTGAGAAGCCGGTTCACTGCAGCTAGAGAAAGCCCACGTGCAGCACCCAAGGCCCCAAATTAAGGGAAAAAAAAAAAAAGCCTTCATTAAAAAAATTTTTCCTAGTCCGAAAGAGCCTAAGTGTGAGACAGCCTGGTAAACGTCTGACAACCCAAACGAAGGAGCAGAAATACCTGGAAGTGGAGACGGAGGGAGAAGGCGAGGATGAGCAGAGAGCAGCTAGGAGATGCAGGCTGCGCTTGGGCACGGGGGCGGGGCTGAGCCTCCGCCTCGGTCAAGGCCTGGTCCGCGGACCTGCAACATCACCATCCCCCAGAGCTCGTGGGAAAGCCTGCCACCCCAGACCTAGAATCTGCGCTCTAACAACCCCCAGGTGATTTTATGCAGATCCAACTGTGAAAAGCACTTGTGTGCAACTAACCAAGGAACCGTTTGAATGTGTTTTATATCAAACAGATGGAAAGAAATAGTTTCCCTAAATTGAAATAATGTCTCGGAGGGATTTTGCTGTTGCTGTTAGTGGTTATGGGTTTTGTTTTGCATATTTTCTTATTCATTCTGATGTCCAGCTAGGTTGTTCTCGTTCACTAGCTAAGTCATGTCCGACTCATTGTGACCCCATGGACTGCAGCACTCCAGGCTCTTCTGTCCACCACTGAATCCTGGAGTTTGCTCAAATTCATGTCCGTTGAGTTGGTGATGTCATCTTATACCAGCTCAGGTATTTGGTCCTAAACATTTCTCCATCTTATCTATCACTATCTAATCATTTCTTCCTTTCAATCACCTTTCAAAACCAATTCAATATTCCTTATAAGAATTCCAGGCTTCCCTGGTGGCTCAGATGGTAAAGCATCTGTCTGCCATGCTGGAGACCCAGGTTTGATCCCTGGGTCGGGAAGATCCCCTGGAGAAGGAAATGGCAACCCACTCTAGTACTCTTGCCTGGAAAATCCCATGAACAGAGGAGCCTGGTAGGCTACAGCCCATGGGGTTCAAAGAGTCGAACACAATTGAGCGACTTTACTTACTTAACTTACTTACTTATAAGAATTCCAAGATTCAAGATAACTTAATTGGGGAATTCATTACTAATTAGTGAGATCTGACACTTCAGACTTCCACACGCCGTCAATGCAGACAATGAAAACACCCGTTAGAACTGCGTGTGTGTTACACAAATATGTGTTTTTAAAAGCACAACAGACAGGGTACTTTCTTTGCCCAAATTTGATACAAGTATGCAGCTGGGAACTCTAATGGATGACTATCGTAAGATCAAACTTTGAGATAAACTAAGTACTTTAGAATGAATGGATTTTAGAATAAAATGAGTTGATTAAAATCTCATTTCTGACTCTGATGGTACCAAAACAAGGCTGTAATCTTTTGAAACATTTGACACAAACCTCTGAATAACGCCTATGCAATTCTTAGTGTTAAGACACAGTAACGCATACATTCATTTAATTAAAACACATATGTCTGCTATGAATGACTACACACTTCCCAGGTGGTGCTAGAGGTAAAAAACCTTCTACCAACGCAGGAGGCTTAAGAGATGTGGGTTCAGTCCCTGAGTCAGGAAGATCCCCTGGAGGAGGAAATGGCAACCCACTCCAGTATTCTTGCCTGGGAAATCCCAAGGACAGAGGATCCATGGGGTCACAAAAGAGTCTGACACAACTCAGTGACTATAATAACAACATCCTATGAAGGCTGAAGGCTTATCTCCTACAAGCCCACCTTTCCCCCGTAAAGAAGTGGAGATTGTGCTGGAGGGATTCTTAAGGGAGTTACTTCAAGCATCCGTCACATTTAACCAAGTGGGGAATACTGAGGCCTGTCTAGAGAGCTTAATCATGGCTCAAGTTCAAGGTTACACAGTTTATGAGCAGTGGCTTCTACTGTTCAGAATCTCCAGGCTGGCCTGGAGAGAGACAGCCATGCATGAAAAAGATGCAATGTTCCCTGGGCTGCCTGCAAGCTGCCCACCTCCATAAAGGCATTTTTGTCTCCAAAGAGTTTCCTTTAAATGGCACATCTTGGTGAATTAGAAGGCAGTACACAAAGCCAATGCTGGCAAGGCCCAGAGCTCTTCCCCAGGAAGCTGCGAACCACACAGACCCTGCCAACAGCAGAGGGCTGATTCAGGGTGACAGGCTGGGGCCCAGGACTTCTTTCCTCTGTAGGATGCTAACTGGTAATCTCCCCTGGAGATAACACACTCCAGGTCTCTGGAAGTGATCTGCCTAGCAGATGTGTTCTGTTTGGCCCATGCAGTGTTTATAAAATTCTGAATTTGTTGCCAACAGTTTAAGCGCATGAGTTTCATACATATACCTGGCTTCCTGGATTCTCAAGGAAAATCTGGCCAGAACAGGCCCAAATGGGTTGTGCCAATGAATGGCAGGGATTGAGAATAGTAACTGCCTCTTTACTGGGGTAAATGTTCTGGAATTCACCATGGTCCACACCTGGCCCCATTCACCACCTGGTCCCTGAAGCCATGTGGGACAAGGAGCCCTTATCTATGGTACCCTTTCATTTTGCTTAGAGGTACAGAAGAGGAGCCTCAAGAGGTCAAGGGTAAATAACCTGCTTGAGACTAACAAGGGGTGAGGGGCAGAGCCAGACCGATTATGCCACAGAGCCTTGACTTCAGGGCAGGTGATCACAATAGTGAAATTACTCATCCGGCTAGGAGTGCTGAGCTCTGCTCAAATGACAAGCCAGAAACAGACAAGCTCCAAGCTACCAAGATAAACTGCCATAATTTAGAATGTTACCAGAGCCTACATCAAATTTTAAAATAGATTTAAAAATACTTCTTAAAGGATAAACACACCTTAGAGAGAAACCTGGTTAATCCATCAGACCTGATTCATCCATCGTATACAGAGCAACAATATTTGGCCAATTACAAATTTCTGCTAATAGAGGCTTTTTTTTTTTTTTTTTCAAAATCAAAGGATAAAAATGATTCTGAGAGGTACTAAAGCATGGTCAGGAAAGGCCTGCAAGTCTCCCTGAGCATTATTAAGTGCAAAGAGACTCTACACAAAGAATCTTAAACACCTTTTAAAATGCACACAATTCCCTACCAAGAATCCTTCCTTCCTATGAGATTCTGTTTATGTGCCACTATCCTGACTGAAAGACAGGTATTCAAAATGCAATCCTTCTTTACATTTTGCACATCAGCATCACAAACTTTGTCTTCTTGGATTTGTCTCTGCCAATATATTTCCTCTCATTTTTATTACACTTTGGGAGCATATTTGCCAATTGTTAATGAAAGCTGTCCTTTTAATATACATACCAAGAATTAGAAATTTTATTGATCTTTTCCTTCTTACCAGTTAATCAATTAGTAACCATAATAAATGCACCCCTCAAAAGCAAATGAATCCTCCAACTACGAAAAGGCCTACAGGAATCAGTCATGTCACTAATATCTGATACTCTAATGATTTGTTTTCATGGTGTGTTAAACCTGCTATTTTATGGGCAACCCCAAATAATTAAAGATGGAATACAGTATGACAGATAGCTTTCTGAATTTACTTTAATTTCTTTTTTCCATTGGTTTCTCTGGCTGCTCTTAGTGGTGGCACGCAGGGTCTTTTATTTGTGACATGTGAACTCTCAGTTGCAGCATGTGGGATCTAGTCTCCTGACCAGGGATTGAATCCAGGCCCCCTGCACTGGGAGTCTTAGCCACTGGACCACCAGGGAAGTCCCGTGAATTTTCTTTTTATAAATGAAAGTCTCATATTCTAAATGTAGTGTGACTTTTGGAAGACAGAGTTAAAATCACAAGACAGTTGTGAAAAAATCTGAGAGCTTGGGCTTCCCTGGTGGTTGAGGATCTGTCTGCCAAGGCAGGGGTCACGGTTTCCATCCCTGGTTAAGGGAAGATTCCACACGCCGCAGAGCAACTCAGCCTGTGTGCTACGAGAGAAGCACTGCAAAACAGGGCCCACACACCGCTTCCAGAGTCGCCCCCACTAGCTGCGACTAGAGAAAAGCCCTCGCAGCAATGAGGACCCAGCATGGTCAAAAATGAAAAATTACAAAAAAAGAAAAGTCTGAGAGTGGGCGGTCTGATTCACAAGGTTCCTATCAGTATAACACATCACTGCATTATCAGAATATTTAAGAATTCAATGCCGCGACTCCTGTTAACTGACTCAAAATAATACATAAATTGGGACTGCAGGGACCACATGTCTCCACTGGACTAGAAAGAGAATTAACTCAGCATTAACTGACAGCACCACCACTGCAGGTCAGGTCTTCATCCTTCCCACCCGGGGGACAGCTCCACCACGACAGCTCTGTGTAGGACTCCCGGCTCTGTGCCACCTCAGCCAGTCACCACCACCAGACTCTCCCTAAGATGCTCACCCTGATCACCACACTCCCTCGCTAAAGGGCCACCGCCTTCCATCTCCATGAGAAACGGTCCACATTGGCTTTCCCTTCCCAGCATACTGTCAGCATGCGGCGCATGGTTCCTGGCAGGTGGGAGGCATTCAGTAAACATTTGGTGAAAGGATAAATGAAGATGTCAGTGGATCCTCGCTCCTGCTGGCACCTGGAGCTAAAACACTGCCTGAAACTCTTCCAGCTGCACTGAGTACTGTTCCCATTAGACCAGTGGCTCTAAACCAGGGATGATTTCCATCCGTCACACTGGGAGGGGGATGGTGCCTCTGGCCTCCAGTAGACAGCGGCCAGGGATGGTGCGGAACATCCCACATTTCAAGGGCAGCCCCACAAAAAGAGGGATCCAGCCCATGTTGAGGCTGAGACCGAACAGCCCCGCACAAGACATCCCGAAGGCTCCCAACACGTGGATCTATATCAGCTCCTCAAACGCAGTGCCTCCCTGCCCCTTCCTTCAGGGGCTGTGCTCCTTTCTACCAGCTCTTCCTGCGGGGATGCCGTCTGTCCCTCCCGGCCCAGCTCACACGCTGACTGCCCCCCCTGCAAGTGGATGTAGCTCTGCCTCCTCCCCTCATTCAGCTAGTCTGTTTTGAGGACAGGTGCCCCACAAGTCACCTGGATTCAACAGTGGACAAGGCTGCAGGTCCCATTCCTAAAGACCTTACAGAATGGTGGTGAGACAGACAAGGAACAGGTCAGCCACCAAGCTCAGCACACACTGTGCTCCTTGGTACTGCAGAAGTAAGCAGGGTGAACACGGATGGAGTAACTGGTGTGAGAGCTCTGCAGTGGATGGAGCAGCGAGGCAACATGGAAGATGAGATCTGAGGATGAGACAGAGTCAGGCAGGGGGCAGGGGGATGCACCCCAGGCACAGCACACAGCAAAAACCAGACCCTGAGACAAGGGGCAAATGTGAATACAGGGCAGAAGATAAGACCCATCACACCCAGACATATGGGCTTGTGGAAGGGCTTCAAGACCTTGGACCACTTTGGGATTTCATCTCCCAAAGCCCTCACCTGGTCCCAGTACAGCCCAGACTCAGAGGCTTGAGCGGCAGAATTAAATCCCATTTCCCCCTTTACCAACTCTGTGACATGATGCAAGTGCCTAACCTCTCAGGGCCTCCGTTTCCTTATCGGTAAAGGAAGGATAGGGCTTCCCAGGTGGCTCAGTGGTAAAGAATTCACCTGCCACGCAGGAGACACAGGTTCGATCCCTGATTCAGGAAGATCCCCTAGAGAACTAAATGGCAACCCACTTCAGTGTTCTTGCCTGGAGAATCCCATGGACAGAGGAGCTTGGCAGGCTACAGTCCACGGGGTCGCAAAGAGTGAGACACAACTTAGCAACTAAACAAAACAGCAAAGAAAGGGTGACTCACGTACTTTACAAGCGTTGCTGAGTTACTGAGTTAATATACGTGAAGCACACGGACTTGGCACATTGTTAAGTCGTCAACTATGAGCTTCTATAACCATGACTGTTACTCACGGTAACTCCTACCTCTGTCCTAGCAGAATCCTCAAAATCTTACCCATTTCTTAGTTCCCCAGAGCACATAGCAGGGCTCAGAAAATATCTGATGGTGTGCATATGTGTGTGTGTGCGTGTGCACACGTGTGCACATGCTTTTGTCTTAATATCTTTTCCGTCACACATACTGAGGATACTGCTTTGGTTATAAAATGGCAAACATGGGTAGCTGTACAGCTGCCTGGAAGCTTTCTGGCTAAAGAGCAAATGCCAACAAAATGAAGTTTTTGTAGCTCCTCGCAGCAGCAATCGGCACTGCGAATCACAATCTAACTGTCCTCAGTGATACCTCTCATTTTCCCTGGGGACTAATCTCATTTTAGTGGTTAAAAACAAAACAAAACACACACACAACAGTATCTTCACCACTTTGGGACTCTTTCTGGTTTAACAAGCCAAATGTCCCAACAGAAAGACTGCTAGAACCTAATGGCGCAGTTAACAATGTCTTTCATTAGTGGCTGCCTGGGCCTGGGGGTTGGGGTGGGGTGCTGAGGATGGGGGGTTGACAGCTAAGCGGTGTGGGGCTTTACTTTAGGGTGGGGAAAAGGTTCTGAAATTGGCTGTGGGGACCGTGGAGCATCTCTGTGCAGAGACTAAAAGCCACCAAATTGTTCGCTTTGAAAGGGAGAACTGTGTGGCATGTGAAGCTGCTTTAAAGCAGTGTCCTTCAGGACCCTCTCCTCCCCCAAAATAATTAAGTGTGTCAACGAAATCCAGAGTCTCCGAATTACGTTTCCTAAGTACCAAAGTGAATTTACCAACCTCTTTCCTTGGCCTCCCCGCATGTCCAAAGGTAGCTTTAGAGATGCACAAAAGACTCTGAGTCACAGCTTGGCTCCCACACTTGCCATGTGGGTACGAGGGGCCTGCCAGCATCTTTATCTGCAGCCCTTCAGAGAAGTAAGAAGGCAGTCGGGCCAGGAGGGCTCAGCCAGGCGTCTCAGCATCGGTGCACTTGGCCCATGCTGTTCTCGACAATGACTAAGTTGAGGTGGGGGAGAAAACATTTTCCAAACCTCTGTCACTTTTCAGAAGCCGAACTCCACTCAGGGCCCGGCTGTGCTGGGCGGAGGTTTGCTGTGACTTTTCTGCACCATTCTCCATGATTCGTTGCCAAGACAGCCAGTGACCACTGGCCCAGGCAGTGCTTCAGGGAGAAATGGAAGCAGGTGCTTGCTCTGGACAGGGGCAGTCCTGCAGGCAGAGGCTGGGTAAATGGGGGCCCTGGATGGGAAGAGATGGCCACCCTTCCCTGAGACAGATGCAGCTCCACAGGGCAGGGGCCCCTGCCTGGAAACAAGCACCACCCCCAGCAGATGCCTCTGAGTAAGGCACCAACCACCCAGGGGTGCATGCTTTGCAAGGGTCCTGTTGACTGGCTCAGTATCCTGGTTCCTGGTTTTGTCCAGAGAAGACATGGTGTGTAATAGTGGTGGGTTAGTGGATACACACACGTGATCAGGGGCATTATATTCATTTTCATTTGTTTATTTACATAATGAAAGGCCACTGAAGGTCCACGGCTGCCAGACCTCTCCTAGGCCTGGGCTTCCTGCCCTCCCAGGAATTTATCATCTAGGGCAGGAAAGGACATCAAAGTCACAGGAGTATAGACACAATTCTATTCACTGATGCAAAGAGCTGACTGGCTGAAGGCAGGAGGAGAAGGGGATGACAGAGGATGAGATGGCTGGACGGCATCACCAACTCAGTGGACATGAGTTTGAGCCCACTCCGTGAGATGCTGAAGGCCAGGGAAGCCTGGCGTGCTGCGATCCACGGGGTGGCAAAGAGTTAGACACAGTTGAGTAACTGAACAATTATCATAAAAGAATGGGTGGCGGCAAATGGCAGGGGACCTGACTCAGGACGGGAGAACCAGCCCAGGCCTGAAGGATGAAGAAGCAGTGAAGAGGGAGACAGAGCCAAACCGCGACCAGGCCTGACAGAGCTGGGTTTTGTTTCAAAGATCTGACTCCGGGTGCTGTTCAGGAAACAGACTGGAAGCAGAGAGATGGACTGACCCACTTTCACTTTTCACTCTCATGCACTGGAGAAGGAAATGGCCACCCACCCCAGTGTTCTTTTGCATGGAGAATCCCAGGGATGGAGGAGCCTGGTGGGCTGCCGTCTATGGGGTTGCACAGGGTTGGATATGACTAAAGCGACTTAGCAGCAACAGCAGCAGCAGCAGGTGTGCCTGGAGGGCTGTGGGCACTGGGACATGGAGAAGGGGGGAAAGCAGAGGTCAGAGTGACTCCCGGGCTGCCGGTGGAACAGAGGAGCTGGGAGAGCCTGAGAAGGAGCAGACTAGGGGGCCAGTGGGGAGACATAAATGAGGCACTCCATCCTGCTCTGCTGGGCTCCAGTGGAAGGCCAGAGGGCCAGGAGCCAGAAGAGCTGCGTGCTCCTCTGAACCCTCCTGCTTATGAGCCCCGGACCTGAGATCACCGAGTGCCACGGTGCCCCACGCAGATCCACACCAATGCACTAGCCACCCAAGCCGCTCCTTAACTCAGATCTGGCCACCACTCGCCCTCCATCTTACAGCTGAGGACCTGAGGCAATAGCTCCATGAGAAGTGTTCTTTTTCTTTAAACAAAGAGACATGGGGGAGTCTGGACATTCTTTTGCTCATTTCCTGGGGGTCTGATGCCACTCCAAAATCATCGCAGATGGTGACTGCAGCATGAAATTAAAAAACACTTACTCCTTGGAAGAAAAATTATGACCAACTTAGATGGCATATAAAAAAGCAGAGACATTACTTTGCCAACAAAGGTCCATCTAGTCAAGGCTACTGTTCTTCCAATTGTCATGTATGGATGTGAGATTTGGACCATAAGGAAAGCTGAGCACCAAAGAATTGATGCTTTTGTGGTGTTGGAGAAGACTCTTGAGAGTCCCTTGGACTGCAAGGAGATCCAACCAGTCCATCCTAAAGAAAATCAGTCCTAAATGTTCATTAGAAGGACTGATGCTGAAGCTAAAACTCCAATCCTTTGGCCACCTGATGCAAACAACTGACTCATTTGAAAAGACCCTGATGCTGGGAAAGATTGAGGGCAGGAGGAGAAGGGGACGAAAGAGAATGAGATGGCATCCTCTCATCCAGTTGGATGGCATCGCCAACTCAATGGACATGAGTTTGAGTAAACTCTGGGAGTTGGTGATGGACAGGGAGACCTGGTGTGCTGCAGTCCATGCAGTCGCAAAGAGTCAGACACGACTGAGCGACTGGCTTGAACTGATGCCACAACAGACGTGGTGCTGAGAGTGGCCGGCAGCCGGCCTGGGGCTTCTGCAGTCTCCACTTGCCCTGGCCCCGTTATTGCCCCTTGCTCGTTGGAGGGTTTGACTAAGTTAAAAATCACATAGTACACGACTATAAAAAGTCATTGCTGAGTCCTCTCCTTGAAGAAGACACTCCCTTAACAGACGTCCACTAGACCAACGTGAAGGTGACACCAATACTCTCCATGCCCCTGCAAAGGCTCTGATCATGGCCCAGGGCAAGCTGGTGGCCTCTCCATGCTCTGCAGACCTCTGCCCTGACCCTCATGGAGTTGCACTCAGATCTGTTCATGCCTGCACTCATTTTTTTTTTGCACTCATTTTTAAATCGTCTAATTTAATTAAAATCAGAGAAATATGAATGTAAAAAATGTTGGTTCTGATAAAGCAAAGATGGCTGCTTTGGGAAGACTCAATAAAAGCAAGCTGGTAAAAAAATAAAATATAACTGAATTAGGTACTGGGGAGGCAAGTGAAAAGATCTGATGAGTATAAACCTAAAAGAATCCTTTGCTCAGAATATTTGCTAAGTGATTTTTAACTGACTACTCCACTGGGAAAATACCCAAACTGGAAAAGACTCCTTATGAGTGTTGTTTACACAAGAAAGGCTCCCTTGCAGGCCCGTCCATAAACCCAAACTATTAACATAAGCTATGACCTTGGCCTGACCTCAAAAGACTAGTAAATGAAGGTACATTTATAATTAGACTTTACATTAAAATGAAATGCCAAAAATGTGTAATTCTTTAATAATTCCCCTCTTTAGCTAATTCTTTCTGTTCATTGAGAAACTACCAGGCTTCTACTGTAGTAAAAAAAAAAAAAAAAGAAATTTCTAATTAGACCCTTACTTCATACCATACATAAAAATTTACTCAATATGGAACCAGACCTAAATGTAACAGCATAAATTATAATATTCTTAAAAGAAAACACAGGAGTAAAAATCTTCACAGTTTGGGTTTAGGTAAAGATTTCTTGGGCTTCCACACGGTAAAGAGTCTGCCTGCAACGCAGGAGACCTGGGGTTCGATCCCTGAGTCGGGAAGATCCCCTGGAGAAGGGAATGGCTACCCACCCCAGTATTCTTGCCCGGAGAATTCCATGGACAGAGGAGCCTGTGGGGCTACAGTTCTAAGATATTGCGTCAAAAGGACAAGTAATCAAAGAAAAAGTTGGTAAGTGGGACTTCAGAATTAAAAACTTGGGTGCTACAAATGACATCATCAAAAAAGTGAAGAAACAAGCTACAGAATGGGAGAGAAACAAGCTACAGAATGGGAGAAAAGATGTGCAAATCATAGAGCTG
The DNA here is from genome assembly GCA_006408675.1 of Madoqua kirkii. Lineage (NCBI taxonomy): Eukaryota > Metazoa > Chordata > Mammalia > Artiodactyla > Bovidae > Madoqua > Madoqua kirkii. The sequence continues at coordinate 29,388 of SJYC01090996.1, forward strand.
ACAAGCGACCTGCATGCAGAACATACAGAGTCCATGACCATACCAGCCTGAACATGCCCGATCTCATCAGAACATAGAAAGAACTCTAACAAATTCAATAACAGAAACAGAAATAACCCTATTCGAAAACAAATAGGGATCTGAACAGATAGTTCTTCAAAGATTACAAACAGCCAATAAGCACGTGAAAAGATACCCAACATCATTAGGCATTAGGAAAATGCAAATCAAAACGACAATGAGATTTCACTTCACTTCCATGTGCTGGGTTATAAGTAAATGGACAGACTCCAGTATGGAAGAGGGCATGGAGAAATCTGAACCACGTGCACTGCTGCTAGGAATGGAGATGGTGCAGCTGTCTGGAAAACAGCTTGGTGGTTCCTTAAAATGCTAAACACAGCTACTTATGCATGTGTGTGCTCAGCCACTTCAGCCATGCCTGACTCTGCGGCCCTGTGGACTGCAGCCCGCCAGGCTCCTCTGTCCATGGGATTCTCTAGGCAAGAATATTGGAGTGGGGTGCCATGCCCTCCTCCAGGGGACCTTTCCCACCCAGGGACCAAACCCATGAAGACCCAAAATGAAACATATGTCCCTACAAAAAGAACTCTATGTGGATGTTCATAATAGCTTTCTTCATGATAGCCAGTGTCCAAAGGGGACAATGTCCGTCAGTGACCAAAAAATCATCCAAATGTTCACCAATGGGTGAGTGGACAAACAAAACGTGGTAATCCATACACTGGAATATTACTCAGTAGAAAGGGACAAAGTGCTGATAAAAACTGCAACATGGGTGAATCTAAAAAGATTATGTTAAGGGAAAGCTAGTCACAAAAGACCGCAGATTATATGATTCCATTTATATGAAATGTCCAGAAAAGGCAAAGTTACAGAGGCAAATTAGTAGCTGACCCTGCTGGGAATGGAAACATAAAGAGACTGAAAATGGACACAAAGTACTCTCTCTGGGGAGAGGATGAGTTCTGAGACTAGGATGCTGTACCACTCCCCAAAATGTATTAAAACCAGTAAAACTTAAAATGAGTGAATGTTATGGTACCTCAACAGTCTTTTAAAACAGAAAAGCAAAGAAATAAGGCATTCAGAAACAAAAGTTCACTTGTCTTTTGGAAATGTTAATGGGAACTTTTTATGCACTGATTTTTACAGACAATGAGAGTGAGGAGGAAATATATCGAAACTCCTATTTTAGTCACAGGAACCCTTCTTAAATAGGGAACTGGTCTGGCCTTCGTGGATGGTATAATTAAAGGCATTCATTTCGTTTTCTTCATTGATAGGTTAGAATGTTTTACATAATGTTTTCAATCCTGTTCAGACTTGAACCAACATTTCCAGGTTGATTGTTCCTAGAGAAGTCCTTAGGTGAGACCTGAGGAAGTAAGTTTATTCTTTAGGAATTTCATTTATTGTCTGAAAGTGAAAGGGATTCCAAGAGGGACCAAGAAATGTTCAGAATTAGTGAATGCAGTTGGCGCCTCTGAAACAGCTGTGGAGGCTTAAAACGTCCAGGGAAATCATCTTTTTAGGTCAACCACTGATGATCCCTATACTCCGACGGAGGAAATACCCGGCGATAAAATGAGATGGAAAAACTGACTGGGACCTGAACACAATTAAAAGCAGGTAATTTTGAAGGCATGTTTTAATCTTGGTATTTCTCCCTTTGAGAATTTCTTCAAAACAGGTGGTATAAACTTTTCAGAAAGACTATTATTTGCTAGGAGAAAGTAGTCTTAATTAGGATATGTGTCAAGGAAATAAAATTATCAATTTGCCTAATTAAAATGAATATTTGAACATGCCTGAGGATAGTGAGCCTTCTCAGGTGAGACACGTACAACTTACTTTCTATAAACATCTGTTGACGGAGCCAAGCAGATTGTGTTAGCAGGAAATGGGTGACTGAGCCAAGCTTAGCAGACAACAGAACTGCATGTAATATTGTTCCTCAAAAATCAGCAGGAGGAAGTCTTAAAGTGCTTGCCATTGACTGTCTGTGTCCTCCCAAATCCCTACACTGAAATCTAACCCCAAGTGTGAAGATATTTGGAGATGGGGACTCTGGGAGGTGATTACGCCGAGAGGGCTCAGTACTGGGATTACCCGAGGACCTCCCTGGTGGTCCAGGGGTTGAGAATCCACCTGCCAATGCAGGGGACATGGGTTTGATCCCTGGGCCAGGAAGATTCCACATGCCACAGGGGCAACTGAAGGCCGCACACCACAACTACTGCGGCCCAGTGCCGGGGCCCATACTTCTCGACGGAGCCCGTTGACAGCAGCTCGAGAGGAGCCCCCACTCAATGCCACTGGAGAAAGACATCACAGCAACAAAGACCCGGCGCAACCAAAAAGAAAGAAAGAAAAGGTTTCAAGAAAAGAGAGAGACCCAAGAGAGCTCACTCCCCACCTCCTCCACGCGAGGACCCAGCAGGACAGCCATCTCCTGTAACGATGCTTACACATCATTATACAGTACACATGCATTACATAAAATGCACAGCTCCAAGAGTGAACTGTAATGCAAACTGTGGGCCCCGGCTGATCACATGGGGTCACTGTGTGTTTCTCAAGTGTAACGAACATACCACTCTGGAGGGGGGATGTTGACAATGGGAGAGGCTATCGTGTGTGAGGGTGGGGTGGGCTATAGGGGAAATTTCTGTACTTTCCTCCAACTTTGCTAGGAACGTGTAACTGAGCTAAAAAATTAAGTCTTAAAAAAAAAAAGAAGAAGAAGACCCATCTATGAATCAGGAAGAAGGTTCTCACCAGACACTGAATCTGCAGGTTTCTTGACCTTGGATGGCCCTTGGACCAGCCTCCAGGATGTGAGCAACTCATTTCTGTTGTTTTTAAGGCACCCAGCCTATGGTGTTTTGTCATAGGAGCCCCAGCTGGCTAAGAGAGCATGCCTTCATTTACTTGACAAGCTTCACTTGAGAAATAAACTTGTTTCATTCTGGAGGGGGCTTCCAGTAGGGAGCATGAGGGTTATCAAGGCTGTGATTTTAGGCACAGTTACTGGAGTTCACCAAAACCTCATTGACAGGCAATGTGTATTTTGGCAAGAGACAGAAAAAGCCAGTTCCTTCCCTTTCTCTTTCAAGCCTGCCCTTGGGGCAACTCCACCAGCTCATCCCCTGCCCGCAGAGCCTGAACTGGCAATGGACCCTCCAAGGGCATGGCCAAAGTCACCGGCAATGCTGACAGGGACCTGGGACCCAGGGAAGGCAGTGACAGCAGTAGAGGCAGCCTGGGGGGTGGGGGGGGCCTAGGTGCTCAACATGCAGGGAACTGAACCCACAAGACGAGGGGTTTTAAGCCTGGCCCTCCCAAACCAGAGGTTTCCCTGGTGGCTCAGAGGTAAAGAATCTGCCTGCACTGCAGAAGACATGGGTTCGATCCCTGAGTCAGAAAGATCCCTGGAGAAGGGCAAGGCAACTCACTCCAGTATTCTTGCCAAGAGAATCCCATGGACGGAGGAGCCTGGCGGGCCGCAGTTCACAGAGTCAGACATGACTGAGCGACTGAACACACAGGCACGCTCCAAAGACAGGCCTCTAGAAGCCCTAGGTTATATGGGATCTCCATCCGTGGGCTCCTCTATCCATGGGATTCTCTTGGCTAGAATCACAGGGTCAAAGTGAACAATGTGTGCCTTAGAAATGATGCCTCAGGACAAGCTGCTGAGCTCCGGCTTCCAATTAGACTGCACCCCAAGTTCCTCGAAAGCAGAAGCCCTGTTGCTACGGCTGCAGCCAGACCGTTCTCTCCAAAATGGAAACAGCATCGCCTCATACATGCAGCTTAAAAGCCCCTGGTGTGATGGGCTTCCCTGGGGGCACTAGTGGTAAAGAACCCGCCTGCCATTGCAGGAGATGTAAGAGACGCGGGTTCGAACCTTGGATGGGGAAGATCCCCTCGACAAGAAAACAGCAACCCACTCAACCCACTTCAGTACTCTTGCCTAGAAAATCCCATGGACACAGGAGCCTGGGCGGCTACAGTCTACAGGGGTCACAAGAGTCAACACAACTTAGTGACTGAATGACCACAACCACAGGATAAAAACAAAACTGCTCAATGACCCCCTTTCCCACAAGCCAGTCTCATGCCACGCCACGCCCCCCACTCCACACTCGGGAGCTTCCCGCTCCACACTCGGGAGCTTCCTTCTTTCAACCTTCCCTTTCCATCCCACCAGGTCAGACTTCCATTCGAACTCTGGTCCACAGTGGCCTTCCTGCCCTTCAGGGCCCAGGTCCCTCCCACTCACCCTTCAACCAGGGGCCAACACATCCTTCCCCAGGGAAGCCTCCCTCTGGGCCTTGTTCAGGTCCCCTCCCTCTCCTGCCATCTGCCAAGGCTGCTACTTATGCTGGTTCATGTGACCGGCAGGTTAGTTTCGGGCTCTCCAAGTAGCTACATGTCAGAGGTGGACTGTGTGAGTCGCTAGTCGTGTCCGACTCTGTGTGACCCCATGGACTCTAGCCTGCCACCAGGCAAGAATACTGGAGTGGGCTGCCATTCCCAACTAGTTTCACTCATCAGTGCACTCTGGGCTCTAATACAATTGCTGGGACAAGGGAGGTGCTTAGGACATTTGATGAGTGGGCAAATGGATGAGCCAACAGACAAATGGATGGACAGACAGGTGGAAACGATGGACATATGACAGACAGACTGGTGAATGGATGGTCTGGGAGATGGATGGACAGAAAAGAGAGAGAGGTAGGGAGAGAGAGAAGGAGGAAGAGATGGTCAAAGAGAACATTTGTTCCCAGGGCCAAGCTCTCTTCTGAGCCCTCAACCCCATCTTTCCCCATCTCCTCAGGTACTGCTCTCCAACCAGCGAACCTGCCTTTTGCATTTTTTCAACCCCAGATCCATCTCAGACCAATGACGTGACCTTGGGCAAGCTGCCCAGCCTTTCTGAGATTGACTTCTTCCCCACTATAGAAAGAAGAGAATCATAATAGCTAGCTCAACAGGACTGTTTTGAAGATTACATTAGACAGCCCACAGGCTTCCCTTGTGGTTCAGCTGGTAAAGATCTGCCTGCAATGTGGGAGGCCTGGGTTTGATCCCCAGGTTGGGAAGATCCCCTGGAGAAGGGAACGGCTACCCACTCCAGTATTCTGGCCTGGAGAATTCCATGGACCGAACAGTCAGTCATGGGGTGGAGTCACAAAGAGTTGGACACGACTGAGCGACTTTCACTTTCTTTCACTTGAGACTGTCCACACACAGCACAGAATACAGTGCTTGGCAAGCCATAAACACCTGACAGGTGTCAGACACTCCTCTTGTTCTTACCATCTTTACCACTGTTGTAAACCCTTCAGCCTTCCAGCAGCCTTGCTCCTTCCTCAAGCTTCTAGTGTCCTATGTCAACCTTGCATCACCAAAGGGCTTCAAGCAGAATCCTATGCTTGCTGACTGCACATCCTCACTCTCTGCCATTCCTCAAGCACCATGCCCCTGGGCTTTCCCCTACAACTCTACTGAAACTGCCCTCCCAAAGGTGACAGAACAATCAAACCTGCTCAGCTGCCACTCACCTAGATGTCTGCAGCATCTGAGCCTGTGCGCCACCCTGCCGGAGCCCCTCTCCCCGGCTCTGCTACCAAGGCCAGTTCCTGGGTTTATTTTCCAAAATTTCTGGTTGCTTCCTGCTCTGAGACTTTCAGTGTGTCTTTCCCTGTTTCTTACCTGCTAAATGTAGGCATATCCTAAGGTTACACACACACACACACACACACACACCGCACACACGCACGCACGCGCACACACACCATCCACTACTCCACACTTTTCCCCTGAGCGATGCCACTGACTCCTACAGCCATATCATCTACTTGCCTCTCTGCGGATGGCACCACTCACACCTCCACCCCCAGCCATACACTGCGTCCTCCAGGTTGCCCCAGATCTCCTGACAGCATTTCAAAACCACCATTTCGCAATCAATCCCATCATAACTGACCCTCCTCCTTGCTTCCCGATTTATGTTAAGAGTCTCACCAACACCCAAGACCAACGCTTAAGATCCCAACTCCTACTGCAGTGGCCTATTTTTTTGTGCCATAGCTTTGTGCTTAGATTATGGGTCCTTGCCTTCCCCTTGCTTTGCTTTTTCCCATCCTCCACAAGATATCAGAGAATGCAGTAGGACTCCAATAAATACTTCCTGAACTGAAAGGAGACAGGGTAGAGTCACAGGGAACTCTCAAAGCCTGCTAGTGGGAATATAAGTTGCTGCAAGCATTCTGGAAGGCGATGTGACAAGATCTAGTACAGCTGGAAAGATCATATCCTGCAACCCAGAACTTTGCTCTCCTGGGTGGACACCTTGGAGAAATTTTCCCGTATGCCCACAAGACTTGTACCAGAATGCTCGTAACAACAGTTACCAATGGTGAAAAACAGAAAGAACTGAATATTCATCATATCAGGATCCTTGCCGGAAATAGCTGGCACGTTCAAATTATGACAATTAAAGGAGCGTTTAAAGGGGGATTATTTGGGATGAGTTGAGTGTAGAACATCAAGGGATGGTTCAATAGTCCAATACAGAAAAGCAGAACTCCATCTGAAAGGAGGAAGGAAGTGGTTACCCAAATCTGAAACGAGAGTTCCAGCAGAAAGAACATTGTTGAGAGAAGCAGCGAATTTCAGGGGAGGAGTACAGCCAAAGAAAGAGAAGTGTGAAAAACCTGGCTTAAAACTCAACATTCAAAAAACGAAGATCATAGCATCAGGTCCCATCACTTCATGGCAAATAGACAGGGAAACAATGGAAACAGTCAGAGACTGGATTTCGGGGGGCTCCAAAATCACTGTAGATGGTGACTGCAGCCATGAAATTAAAAGACTCTTGTTCCTTGGAATAAAAGCTATGCCCA
>SJYC01090997.1:0-15812 GCA_006408675.1 Madoqua kirkii
GCATCTGGTCCCATCACTTCATGGCAAATAGATGGGGAAACAATGGAAACAGTGACAGACTTTATTTTCTTGGGTTCCAAAATCACTGCAGATGATGACTGCAGTCATGAAATTTAAAAATGCATGCTCCATGGAAGAAAAGCTGTGACCAACCTAGACAACATATTAAAAAGAAGAGGTATTACTTTGTTGACAAAGGTCTGTCTAGTCAAAGCTATGGTTTTTCCAGTAGTCATGTATGGATGTGAGAGTTGGACTATAAAGAAAGCTGAGTGCCAAAGAATTGATGCTTTTGAACTGTGGTGTTGGAGAAGACTCCTGACAGTCCCTTTAACTGCAAGGAGATCAAACCAGTCCATCCTAAAGGAAATCAGTCCTGAATATTCATTGGAATGATGATGCTGAAGCTGAAGCTCCAATCCTTTGGCCATCTGATATAAAGAGCCAACTCACTGGTAAAGACCCTGATGGTGTGAAAGATTGAAGGCAGGAGGAGAAGGGGACAACAGAGGATGAGATGGTTGGATGGCATCACTTGACTGGATGGACATGAGTTTGAGCAAGCTCTGGGAGTTGGTGATGGACAGGGAAGCCTGGTGTGCTAAGTCCATGGGGTCGCAAAGAGTCAGACACGACTGAGTGACTGAACTGAAGAGCCAACCAGAGGCAGCTCCACAGAGAAGAAGTCAGGGGAATAAACACTTTAGCTTTCCCATTCTTCTGGTCTCCAAACGGGACTCCCCATTTTCTCAACCCAACAGAAGGCCCAAGGGCAAGAAGCTCATGGATGTCAACCTTCTAGAGTTTGGTGGGGAAGGGAGGGTGTAGATTTGGAAAGCAAAGGGAAGATTCTCAGAATATCTAGCAACAGAATGTATCAAGTATTGATCTATGCTTATATAATGGAATACTGCCCAGCAAGAAAATGAGCAATTAACTGTGGAAAATTCTTAATGAGCTACTTATACCAACATGGATAAATCTCAAAAACCTCACACTGGATTGAAACAGAGAAGGAACTTGAGGGGTCCTCCAGAAAACAAACGCCATTCTGTGTTCCTCATTTCTTGTTTGAAGAAAAGGCTTTAGTCTCCTAGACCTTCCCTGAGTTCCCAAGAACAGATTCAAAGTGAAGTCGCTCAGTCGTGTCCGACTCTTTGCGACCCTTGGACTGTAGCCCACCAAGCTCCTCCGTCCATGGGATTCTCCAGGCAAGAATACTGGAGTAGTTTGCCATTTCCTTCTCCAGGGTATCTTCCCGACTCAGGGATCGAACCCAGGTCTCCCACATTGCAGGCAGGCGCTTTAACCTCTGCACCACCAGGGAAGCCCTGAGGAGTTAATAATGAGGGACTTGAGGGAATGCAGAAATGAAGGGAAAACAGTCAAGAAGCAATAGTAATGGGATAAAACAGAGTCCCAGTCCCTCTACAAGGGAGGTGCATAACAATCTGATCCAGTCTTTTGAATTCTGGGGCCTCCCCACCCCCCAGGTGAAGGATGATAACTAACGTGATGAAACCCCCAGACTGCTCACAACTAGAGGCTGAAGCCTGAGATTCCTGGAGCCCTACCCTGTTACCTCACCAGAAACCCATCGGAAGAAAGTTATTCACCCTGCAGCTGTCTCCCTAACTGCTGCCTTTAAATACTCTTCCCTGAGGGACTTCCCGAGCAGTCCAGTGGTTAAGACTCCCCCTTACAATGCAGGGGTTGTGGATTCAATCCTTGGTCAGGGAGCTGAGATCTCACGTACCTCCCAGCCAAAAAATCATCCACATTAAACAAAACAAAACAAAACAAAACAAAACACAACACAACACTTAAAAAAAGAACCAAAACCTCTTCCCTGAAAACCAGAACAGCCTGGAGTCTTTTGAGTATGAGTCACCTGCTCTCCTAGCTTGGCCCTGCAATAAATCCTCCTCTGCTCCAAACTCTGATATTTTCGTTTGTTTGGCCTCACTGTGCGTCGCACACATGAACTTGGGTTCAAAAAACAATGAAAAAGGCACGTTAAAACATTTAGAGAACAGGCACGATAACAGGTTGTATTTTAAAATCCACCTCAACCAGATCTCTGGCCCCATAGGCTCTTCCAGAACCCTCCCTCCTTTCCCACCCTCCCACCAAAGGTTGCAGAAGATAAAAGAACAAAACGTTAGACCAGAGTGAAACGAAGTGAAGTCGCTCAGTCGTGTCCAACTCTTTGAGACCCCGTGGACTGTAGCCCACCAGGCTCCTCTGTCCATGGGATTCTCCAGGCAAGAATACCGGAGTGGGTTGCCATTTCCTTCTCCAGGGGATCTTTCCAACCCAGGGATCGAACCCAGGTCTCCCACATTGCAGGCACATGCTTTACAGAAAATTCAGTAACAGGAACCAAGGGAAAATTTGCCTGAGAAAGTGATCAAACTTTAATTAAGGTGCGAAGTTTTGAGGAAGAGCCAGACCATTAGCCAGGCCCTACAGAGAGAAAGGACTTGGCCTTTTAAAACAGGGAGTTCAAGAAGCCCAGGGAAGCAGAATTGAGCAAGAAAAATGGCGAGCGTGAAGTAATAAAGGTGAGCACAAGCCGGATTCTACAGGGCATCTGGGGTGACTTCCCGGGGTGACAAAAACCGGTGAGTTATGGGAAGGAAGGTGACTCCACGCAGCAACACCCGCAGGGAGGAGCAAGGAACGGGGAGCAGTGGTTTCTCTTGGGCCTCCGGAGTGAACATTCACTCACTTAGCCTGTGTCAGGAACCGGGTTACAAAAATTCTTTGAATAAGCATTAACAAATCCATTCTCACAGCGAGGCGAATTAGCTAACTCCAAAGTCCAAGCACAACTCTTGACTGCCTCCCCGCTCTCTTAGCTCTGAAGGCACTGCTAACATTTGGGTGAATGACTCATATTGTGGAAGATAACCGTTGATTACGGAGTACAAATCTACATCAAGGTCAACAACCATAATAAAAATAACCGCATCGCACGTGCACCCAGCGCTTATCCCGTGCCACATAGAACCTCGCTGCTTTATTCCCGCTTTACAGATGAGGAAACTGAGGCTAACACTCCCCGAGTCACGTATCCAAGGCTGGACTTAGAAATCAAGTCTAACTGCACAGCCCGCGCTATCAACTATGTATTGCTGCCTCACTTTTATCTTCTCTCCGAGAACCTCGGTCAAGGCCAACGAGATTCCACGACTGTCTAACCCCTAGCCCAGGAACGTCTCTCTCACAGGAGCCCCTGGAAGCCCCACGTGCGGGAGGTGCGGTCGCTATTGCGGTCCCCAGCCCCCGGGGTGCAGCCCCCACTGGGGTCCGGTTGGAGGTGCATATCGCAACCTAACGTTCCCCGCGCCGAATGTTCCGCAGCCCTGAAACCACCCACTCCCCAGCAGGAAGTACCTGAGGAAAAGAACTCCAGGGTCCTGCCCCGCGCTCTGTGGAAAACATCCTCTGCCTCTGCAGCCGACATGGCTAGCGAGTATTTTGGCCTTAACTGAGTCCGCTGCGTAGCAAAGAGCTGCGAGACTCCTAACTGCCCAAGCACCGGATGGGGCCTGCCCGGCTGGGGGCTGCACCCTCTGCTTGGGGCGGGGCGGGGCCGGCGGGCGCGCGGCACTCGGTCGCTCGGGGCGCCACTAGTGCTGTCTGAGTGGGGCGGAAGCGTGAGCGGCCCCTCTGGAATCGACTGGAACTCCTGGCGAGTGGAGGCTAGTTGCCAGTCGCCTGCTTGGGCAGACGGAGTGAATTTGGCCTCAGACAAGTGGGTAGACCTTCGCTAAAGGTGGGGGCTCCAGGTTTAACAAGTAAATCTGAACCCCGGTCTCCCGCATTCCAGGCGTTCTTTACCTTCTGAGTAACCCGGGAATCCCAAGATTGCCACCAGGGAATCCCAAGATTACAGGACACTCAGTTAAATTGGAATTTCAGATAAGCAATGAATGATAAGTATGTCGTATGTAATTTGCAAGAGCTTGTACTAAAATGTTTGTAGTTGTTTATCTGAAACAGCAGTTTAAGTGGGGATTTGTATTTTATCTGGTCCAAAGGACCCAGCCCTGTCCTTGGGGGAAAGACAGTATGTTCTACCAGCCACCTGCTGTGATCGCTGACATTTCATTCTGAAGCAGCTTCAGTTTTGCTTGTCATCAGCACCATCACCATCATTCCGTTTGAAACCAAATCCTCCTAAAATTGAGTTCTTTTACCAAATTGTGATTAATCTCACTATTAAAAATTTTTATTCTCTAGTTCCTGACAGGATTGAGGACTATCAAAGAATAGGGGAGATTGAAACCAACCAGGACTGGGACCTTTCAGGGTAGAAAAGTCCTGCCATGTCCACTTGTTTATTTGTAGGGGAAAAAAAAAGGCTTTTATCACCATCATTCCGTTTGAAACCAAATCCTCCTAAAATTGAGTTCTTTTACCAAATTGTGATTAATCTCACTATTAAAAATTTTTATTCTCTAGTTCCTGACAGGATTGAGGACTATCAAAGAATAGGGGAGATTGAAACCAACCAGGACTGGGACCTTTCAGGGTAGAAAAGTCCTGCCATGTCCACTTGTTTATTTGTAGGGGAAAAAAAAAGGCTTTAGCCTCTCAGGCCTCTGTTGAGTTCCAAAGAGCAGGCTCAAGCAGTTAATGATTAAGACAGCAGAGTCACCAGATTCTGTAGGAATGTAGATAAACAATCTGATGTATATGAAGACACTCCCCACCCCCAACTCAGGTGGAGGGTGGTGACTACGTGCTGACCACAAGCACGAGACTCCAGACTGGTTGGAATCAGAAGGTTAAAATTTCAGAAACATCACTCTGTTACCCCACCAACCAGTCAAAAGAAAGTCTGTAAGCATTCTAGACACTCTTGCCTAACACTGTCTTTTAAAAGCCATTGCTAGAAAGCCATCAGTTTATTTGTGTCTTTTGAGCATGAGCTGCTACCCCCTACAAATAAACTCTACTTTGCTGCAAACACCCAGTGTCAGAGTTTTGCTTTCTGCACCATGGACACAAGAGTCCTTGCTTGGTGACACATCACTGTCATCACCCCTCATTAAGCATCTGGAATTGTTAAGCACTTTGCACTAGCTCACTTAATCCACACAAAAACCTCAGGGAATGGTGCTGTCATTCGCTGCATTTATCAAAAGAGGACACTGATGCCCAGAAAGATGAAATGGTATGCACAAGGTGACACACACCCAGGAAAGTAGTGAAACAGCTGCCCACCTGTACAGTATCTGTCCAGCAAGAAAAGAAAAATCATTAAAATGAAGTACTAAGCCAGCGTTTGTCAAACCTGCTAAAGATACAAATTCCACACTGGAGCTGCTGTACCTGAAATTCGGCCTCTGTACCACATCTCCGAATTGTGTCTTGTAGACAGAGTTTGGAGTAAAGTAGAAAAAAAAGAGCTTTATTTCTTTGCTGGGCAAAGAGGACCACAGTGGGCTAATGTCCTCAAAACTGTGTGTCAAGACCTAGAAGGGGTAGTGAGAAGTTTTATAGGAATGGTTCAAAGAGGAGGGTGTGATCAGCTCAAGAAAATTCTTCGGATGGTGGGGCGGCAACTTGAAGTCAACACGGTCAACCTCCTTGTTCCTACTGGTCTGGGGTCTACATGCTTGTGGGCAGCATGCAGTTAACATATTCCACCGGGTAGGGATTTCAGTATCTGTAAAAGAACTCAAGGATATTGCTATGTGCATCCCTTGAGGGGGAGTCAGGACCCTGCCCCAAGGCTGCACTACTGTTGACTGTTCCTTCCTTGTCTCTGCATCCATCCCACTCCCCGCCCCCTCACTGATTAGCAACTACTTGGACCTGCCCACTGGAACTCAACATTCCGAAAACTAACATCATGGCATCCAGTCCCATCACTTTGTGGCAAATAGATGGGAAAACAGTGGAAACAGTGGCTGACTATTTTTCTGGGCTCCGAAATCACTGCAGATGGTGACTGCAGCCATGAAATTAAAAGACGCTTGCTCCTTGGAAGAAAACCTATGACCAACCTAGACCGCATATTAAAAAGCAGAGACATTACTTTGCCAACAAAGGTCCATCTAGTCAAGGCTATGGTTTTTCCACTAGTCATGTATGGCTGTGAGAGTTGGACTATGAAGAAGGCTGAGTGCTAAAGAATTGATGGTTTTGCACTGTGGTGTTGGAAAAGACTCTTGAGAGTCCCTTGGACTGCAAGGAGATCCAACCAGTCCCCTAAAGGAAATCAGTTCTGAAAGTTCATTGGAAGGATTGATGTTGAAGCCGAAGCTCTAATACTTTGGCCATCTAATGCAAAGAACTGACTCGTTGGAAAAGACCCTGATGGTGGGAAAGATGGAAGGCAGGAGAAGAAGGGGACGACAGAGAATGAGATGGTTGGATGGCATCACCAACTCAATGGACATGAGTTTGAGTAATCTATGGGAGTTGGTGATGGACAGGCAAGCTTGGCATGCTGCAGTCCATGGGGTCTCAAAGAGCTGGAACCGACTGAGTGACTGAACTGAACTGAACTGGAACTCAGCAAAGGTCATGGAGCCTTGAATGAAGCCTATTTCCTGTAACCAAGAAATGGGGGACACAGAAAGACTTTTGTGGATTTCCCTGGTAGTCCAATGGTTAAGAATCTGCCAGCCAATTCAGGGACACAGTTTCGGTCCCTGGTATAGGAAGATTCTACATGCCACAGGACAACTGGGCTCATGAGCCACAGCTACTGAAGCCTACATGCTCTATAGCCCACACGTTGCAACTAGAGAAAGCTTGTGTGCAGCAACAAAGACCCAGTGCAGCCAAAAAAAAATAAATTTTAAAAAAATTTTGAGAGGCTTTTATGCCCAGGAGCCCCCAGGGGCTGAGTGACATGGCTCAGTTTCACTACTGAGTCTAAATCTCCAGAAAAAGGGACTGCTTCTAACTCCCTAGGAGTTCTTATGACATGACAAGATTGGAAATTCTTTTAACTAGCTACCTACATCTGAAGTATTGTTTGGATGGCTGAAATGACCAGGGCAACTGCTCCCTAATCTTGGACAAGAGGTAGTAAATGATGGCAGTTAAGAATATAAGTTCTAGAGTCAGACTCGCTGGTTGTGCTGTGCTTTGTCACTGAGTCATGTCTGATTCTTTGTGATCACATGGACTCTAGCCCACCAGGCTCCTCTGTCCATGGGATTCTCCAGGCAACAATACTGAAGTGGGTTGCCATGCCCTCCTCCAGGGGATTTTCTCAGCCCAGGGATCGAACCTAGGTCTCCCACATGGCTGGTGGGTTCTTTACATTCTGAGCGACCAGGGAAGTCCAAGAATAGTGGAGTGGGTAGCCTATCCCTTCTCCAAGGGATCTTCCTCACCCAGGAATCAAACCAGGGTCTTTTGCATTGCCGGGATTCTTTACCAGCTGAGCTACCAGGGGAGCCCACTTTGGTTGTATGAGCTTGCAAATTACTTAGTTTCTCCATGCCTCAACTTCATTAAAGTGAAAGTGTTAGTCACTCAGTTGTGTCAAACTCTTTGCAACCCCATGGACTGTAGCCCACCAGGCTCCTCTGTCCATGGAATTTTCCAGTCAAGAGCACTGAAGGAATTGCCATTTCCTTGTCCAGAGGATCTTCCTGCCCCAGGGATTGAACCCTGGTCTCCCACATTGCATGTAGACTCTTTACCATCTGACCCACCAGGGAAGCCCTCTGTAAAGCAAAAACAATTGTAGTGAGAAATGGAGTTCAGTTCAGTTACTCAGTTGTGTCTGACTTTTTGCAACCCTATGCATTGCAGCACATCGGGCTTCCCTGCCCACTACCAACTTCCGGAGCTTGCTCACATTCATGTCTATTGAGTCAGTGATGCCATCCAACCACCTCATCCTCTGTCATCTCCTTCTCCTCCCACCTTCCATCTTTCCCACCATCAGGGTCTTTTCCAATGAGTCAGTTCTTCTCATCAGGTGGCCAAAGTATTGGAGCTTCAGCTTCAGCATCAATCCTTCCAGTGAACATTCAGAACTGACTTTCCTCTAGGGTGGACTGGTTGGATCTCTTTGCAGTCCAAGGGACTCTCAAGAGTCTTCTCCAACACCACAGTGCAAAAGCATCAATTCTTCAGCGCTCGGCCTTCTTTATAGTCCAACTCTCACATCCATACATGACTACTGGAAAAAGCATAGAGAAATGAAATATTTCCTGCCATATCAGTACATGATGTCACAGTCATCAGTGATTGCAGCCCTCCAGTGTGAGTTCCTGAGTCTTAAGGGCACTCAAGAAAGAAAAGAATACCTGTGAACAGCAGCCATCAGGACCACAGCCACCCAATACAGTGAGCCCCACGGGAGCTCTCAACTTTTAGGTTGTGGCTAATTTTTAAGTTGACAGAACTATCTTGGTCATAGGGCTGCTTGGAGGCTTAAATGAGTTGGTGCATCCAAGTGCTTAAAACAAAAATGGTACAGATGAACTTATTTTCAAAAGAGAAATAGAATCACAGAAGTAGAAAATAAACTTATGTTTTCCCCTCAAGGTGGTGGTGGGGAGGTGGGATGAGTTGGGAGACTGGGATTGACATTGTGAGTCCATGGACTGTAGCCTGCCAGGCTCCTCTGTCCATGGAATTCTCCAGGCAAAAATACTGGAGTGGGTTGCCATGCCCTCCTCCAGGAAATCCTCTCAACCCAGGGATCAAAACCAGGTCTTCTACATTGCAGGCAGATTTTTTTTTTTTTTTTAACCGCTGAGCAACCAGGAAAGCCTTATATATACACTACTATATATAAACTAGATAACTAATGAGAACTATTACTAGTGTATAGCACAGGGAACTCTACTCAATGCTGTGTAGAGAACTAAATGGGAAGGAAATATAAAAATGATTTCCCTGGTGGTCCTGTGACTAAGACTCTGAGCTTCCAATGCAGGTGGCCCAGGTTCAGTCCCTGGTTGGAGAACTATATTCCACGTGCTGTGACAAGAGGATTATGCATGTCTCAGTGAAGACTGAATATCCTGAGTGCCACAACTAACACCCAGTAGAGCCAAATAAATAAAAATAAATTTTAAAAAAATTTAAAATAAAGTTAGGCATGAAATAAATAGATACATACATATATATTTTAAAATTAATTAAAATTAAAAGTAGATATATGTACAACTTTAGGGTTAATTGTAAATCAGTGTTACTCCAAAAAAATAAATAGATGACGTGTACTAGGAGGAAAAGTGCGTAAAACAGTTGGTCTAATAGCAAATGGGAAGTACTGAAAGAATATTGGCCACTGTTATTGTAATCGTTATTGATCACTATATCCCCGGAAAAAAACCTGAAAATGTTAGTAGCTCAGTCATGTTTGATTCTTTGCGACCCCATGAACTGTAGTCTGCCAGGCTTCTCTGTCCATGGGATTCTCTAGGCAAGAATACTGGAGTGGATAGCCATTCCCTTCTCCAGGGAATCTTCCTGACCCAGGGGCTGAATCTGAGTCTCCGGCACTGCAAGCAGATCCTTGACCATCTGAGCCACCAGGGAAACCCTGTTCACTGCTTATGGCCTGGTCCAGCAGAAAATTCTCAGGAACTGTTGGAGGAATGAATTGATAAATGAGGATCAAGAATCCTAACAGACGCCTCAAGCCCCTGCAAGATGCAACATGAGCCTACTTTTCACCCACTAATTGTGAGGTCACCAATTTCAGTTCCTTAAATATGCAAATCTATTTCCCTCTTTGCCTCTGTGGTTCCTCCTGTTTACAGTGTATCTGCCCATTCAAATACCAGATGTGTATAAGAGACAGCTCGCTGGTTGTGCTGTGCTTTGTCACTGAGTATTGTCTGATTCTTTGTGATCACATGGACTCTAGCCCACCAGGCTCCTCTGTCCATGGGATTCTCCAGGCAACAATACTGAAGTGGGTTGCCATTCCCTCCTCCAGGGGATTTTCTCAGCCCAGGGATCGAACCTAGGTCTCCCACATGGCTGGTGGGTTCTTTACATTCTGAGCGACCAGGGAAGTCCAAGAATAGTGGAGTGGGTAGCCTATCCCTTCTCCAAGGGATCTTCCTCACCCAGGAATCAAACCAGGGTCTTTTGCATTGCCGGGATTCTTTACCAGCTGAGCTACCAGGGGAGCCCACTTTGGTTGTATGAGCTTGCAAATTACTTAGTTTCTCCATGCCTCAACTTCATTAAAGTGAAAGTGTTAGTCACTCAGTTGTGTCAAACTCTTTGCAACCCCATGGACTGTAGCCCACCAGGCTCCTCTGTCCATGGAATTTTCCAGTCAAGAGCACTGAAGGAATTGCCATTTCCTTGTCCAGAGGATCTTCCTGCCCCAGGGATTGAACCCTGGTCTCCCACATTGCATGTAGACTCTTTACCATCTGACCCACCAGGGAAGCCCTCTGTAAAGCAAAAACAATTGTAGTGAGAAATGGAGTTCAGTTCAGTTACTCAGTTGTGTCTGACTTTTTGCAACCCTATGCATTGCAGCACATCGGGCTTCCCTGCCCACTACCAACTTCCGGAGCTTGCTCACATTCATGTCTATTGAGTCAGTGATGCCATCCAACCACCTCATCCTCTGTCATCTCCTTCTCCTCCCACCTTCCATCTTTCCCACCATCAGGGTCTTTTCCAATGAGTCAGTTCTTCTCATCAGGTGGCCAAAGTATTGGAGCTTCAGCTTCAGCATCAATCCTTCCAGTGAACATTCAGAACTGACTTTCCTCTAGGGTGGACTGGTTGGATCTCTTTGCAGTCCAAGGGACTCTCAAGAGTCTTCTCCAACACCACAGTGCAAAAGCATCAATTCTTCAGCGCTCGGCCTTCTTTATAGTCCAACTCTCACATCCATACATGACTACTGGAAAAAGCATAGAGAAATGAAATATTTCCTGCCATATCAGTACATGATGTCACAGTCATCAGTGATTGCAGCCCTCCAGTGTGAGTTCCTGAGTCTTAAGGGCACTCAAGAAAGAAAAGAATACCTGTGAACAGCAGCCATCAGGACCACAGCCACCCAATACAGTGAGCCCCACGGGAGCTCTCAACTTTTAGGTTGTGGCTAATTTTTAAGTTGACAGAACTATCTTGGTCATAGGGCTGCTTGGAGGCTTAAATGAGTTGGTGCATCCAAGTGCTTAAAACAAAAATGGTACAGATGAACTTATTTTCAAAAGAGAAATAGAATCACAGAAGTAGAAAATAAACTTATGTTTTCCCCTCAAGGTGGTGGTGGGGAGGTGGGATGAGTTGGGAGACTGGGATTGACATTGTGAGTCCATGGACTGTAGCCTGCCAGGCTCCTCTGTCCATGGAATTCTCCAGGCAAAAATACTGGAGTGGGTTGCCATGCCCTCCTCCAGGAAATCCTCTCAACCCAGGGATCAAAACCAGGTCTTCTACATTGCAGGCAGATTTTTTTTTTTTTTTTAACCGCTGAGCAACCAGGAAAGCCTTATATATACACTACTATATATAAACTAGATAACTAATGAGAACTATTACTAGTGTATAGCACAGGGAACTCTACTCAATGCTGTGTAGAGAACTAAATGGGAAGGAAATATAAAAATGATTTCCCTGGTGGTCCTGTGACTAAGACTCTGAGCTTCCAATGCAGGTGGCCCAGGTTCAGTCCCTGGTTGGAGAACTATATTCCACGTGCTGTGACAAGAGGATTATGCATGTCTCAGTGAAGACTGAATATCCTGAGTGCCACAACTAACACCCAGTAGAGCCAAATAAATAAAAATAAATTTAAAAAAAATTTAAAATAAAGTTAGGCATGAAATAAATAGATACACACATATATATTTTAAAATAAAATTAAAATTAAAAGTAGATATATGTACAACTTTAGGGTTAATTGTAAATCAGTGTTACTCCAAAAAAATAAATAGATGACGTGTACTAGGAGGAAAAGTGCGTAAAACAGTTGGTCTAATAGCAAATGGGAAGTACTGAAAGAATATTGGCCACTGTTATTGTAATCGTTATTGATCACTATATCCCCGGAAAAAAACCTGAAAATGTTAGTAGCTCAGTCATGTTTGATTCTTTGCGACCCCATGAACTGTAGTCTGCCAGGCTTCTCTGTCCATGGGATTCTCTAGGCAAGAATACTGGAGTGGATAGCCATTCCCTTCTCCAGGGAATCTTCCTGACCCAGGGGCTGAATCTGAGTCTCCGGCACTGCAAGCAGATCCTTGACCATCTGAGCCACCAGGGAAACCCTGTTCACTGCTTATGGCCTGGTCCAGCAGAAAATTCTCAGGAACTGTTGGAGGAATGAATTGATAAATGAGGATCAAGAATCCTAACAGACGCCTCAAGCCCCTGCAAGATGCAACATGAGCCTACTTTTCACCCACTAATTGTGAGGTCACCAATTTCAGTTCCTTAAATATGCAAATCTATTTCCCTCTTTGCCTCTGTGGTTCCTCCTGTTTACAGTGTATCTGCCCATTCAAATACCAAGGCCTCTGCTTAAATCACATTTGACCACAGTGAAGCCTTACCCTACACGCTTGTACACACTCTTCAAATTAAAAAAAAATTTTTGGTCACATCTCATGGCCTGTAGCAGGATCTCAGTTCCAACCAGTACCCCAGCAATGGAAGCTCAGAGTCTTAACAACTGGACCACCTAGTTATCCCTCATTGTTTTTATAGCACTCTGCTCATGACCTTCATAGCCCTTTGCACAGTTGGTTATCATGTGCTTATACGGTTGATGTGATATAGATATAACTATTGATTTAATGTTGTCTCTCCCAGTTCAGATATAAGGTCTATGAGGGCAGTTACTTTGTTTTGCCCACCAAGAGGGTACATAAGCTCAAATGGCTGTTGCATGATAAATAAATGGATGATGATTATCTTGGTAGGATAACCCTGTGTAGAACTTGGGCAGTGATGGCGAGTAACTTTAGAGCTGCGTGGGTGCCACTTACTGATAGCTGCGGCTGCAACGACACCTCGTCCACCACTCGGATCAGCACGCTCTGAGCCGCACTGCCTGCCACATCCTCCCCTGATCACTGTGCTTCTGCTCTCTCCTGACTGTACTCTTTTAGCTCATACGCTTTTGGTTTCAGTTGTCTGCCTGGAAGGCAAGAGAGGCAGACAGGCAGCATAAGAAGAGCATATTCCTGGACAGCAGGCCGACCTGTTCAGTCCACCTCTCAGCTGTGTGACCTTCAGCATGTCACTGACTCTTTCTAAGCTTCCTGCTTCTAAGTCACTTCAGTCATGTCTGACTCTTTCCCGAGTGTATGGACTGTAGCCCTCCAGGCTCCTCTGTCTATGAGATTCTCCAGAAAAAATTCTCCAGACAAGAATCATGGAGTGGGTTGCCACGCCCTCCCCCAGGGGTCTTCCCAGCCAGGGATCGAACTCACATCTCTTATGTCTCCTGCACTGGCCGGCAGGTTCTTTACTGCTGGCACCATCCCGGAAGCCCTCTATTCTGAGCTTCAGGTTCTTCATCTTAAAGGAGATAATCAGAGGGTTCCCTGCCAGGCCAGTGCTTAGGATGTGGCACTTTCACTACAGAGATGGCATGGATTCAGTCCCTTGTTGTGAGACTAAAATCCTGCAGGCTGAGGGACTTTCCTGGTGCAGCTAAGACTCTGTGCTCCCAACGCAAGGGGCCTGAGTTCAGTCCCTGGTTGGGGAACTAGATCCTGCAGGTCACAACTAAGATGGAAGTCCCTGCAGGCTGCAACTAAGACCCAGCACAGCCAAATAAATCAATATTTCTTTAAAAAAGAAAGAAAGAAAAAAAAGATCCTGCAACCCATATAGTATGGCAATAATAATAGTAAAATAAGTAAATATGGATGATGATAGCATCATTGGTTTTTGTGAGAAGTAAATGACACTTCCAAGCGTTAGACAAGGGCCCACTCTTGTGCCCTGGAAGGGGTTCTCCTTCCTGCGAAACAAGATGTGTAGGAGGGCTGGAGATGTGGTCCAGTCCAGACCTCCCATGCTTGAGTAGGCAACCCACAAGCAGCAGGATAATCACAACTGCAGAGATTCTTCCCAAGAAGTAAGGAGTCTTAGCTTCACATCAGGCTCCTGAGTCTGGGGTTTCTGCATGAGAAAGATGAGCCCCCAGAATGTTTGACTTTAAAGGCCAGTGAGGCTTGCATTCAGGAGAGCCAGAGGACTACAGGAAAGAGAGTGCATGCAAAATCTCATGTGCTTTGAGTCCCAGCTCCAACAGCAACTTGAAAGGAGTCAGACCTACTTGTTGATCTTGGAGAACCTCCCTGAGAGTCAGCAGGCAAGGGGAAGCCCCCTCCCTACCCCACCCAGGGACATAGACATGGGTGGCAGCCATCTGGGTGGGCTTGTTCTACCAGGACACTGGTGATGGCTAGAGCCATTCTGGAGTCCTCCCTTAAGCTCTTTTGTGACAGGGGCTTACCTGCCCACCAGTGGGCCAGCATTAGTCTCAAGACACTGCAGGCCCTTCAGTCAGCCGACCTGGGACCCAGCCACTTCCAGCCGAGTGCCAGCCCTGGGCCCCCCTGGTCACACAGCCAGCCAGCCTAGGATCTGGTCTCTCCCACCAACTGGCAGGCACCAGCCCTGGGACTCCCTGGGCTGTGCAGCTAGTCATGCCAGGGCTCAGCCCTGCCCACGAGCAGGATGGCAGTTTCTGGACAAGGCAGAGCCTGGCAGACAAGTGGGCTCAAGGTCAACCTTGCCTACCTGCATGCCCATAGTAACTGACCCTGTCACAACAGAAGGGCCCATGCCATCCAATTAGGGGGCACCCCTAGAGTATATAGCTCCACTGACCAGAGGGGAGTGTGCTGCTGGGCAGTATATCCGCTAGTGATCATGATGCCCCCTTCCCACCCCTTAAAATGGGCCCCTTTTCTTCCATCCTACCCCTTCTAACAGCTAATCCAAGTGCATTGTTATTTAGTGGGATTCCCTGGTGGTTCAGACAGTAAAGAATCTGCCTGCAAAGTGGGAGACCCAGGTTCGATCCCTGGGTCCGGAAGATCTCTTGGAGAAGGGCCACGGCTACCCATTCCAGTATTCTTGCTTGGAGAATTCCATGGGGTGAGGGTCCATGGGATCACAAAGAGTCGGACATGACTTGAGCTTTTCAGACTCAAGACTTTTCACACGTGTTCTCTCCTTTTATTCCCTGGACAAAATGAAATTCCACCTTTTGCTAAAAACAAGATCACAGGACTTGCCTAGTGGCCCAGAGGTTAAGAATTCGCCTGCAAGTACAAGAAATGTGGGTCTGATTCCTGACCCAGGAAGATTCCACATGCTGCGGAGCTGCTGAGCCCGAGCCACCTGCAGCCACCTGTGTTCCACAATGAGAGGCCTGCACACGGCGGCTGGAGAGTAGCTCCCTCTCCCAGCAATTAGAGAAAGACTGTGTGCAGCAATGAAGATGCTGCACGGCCAAAAATAAAAAATTTATATATATATGGTCAGTCTAGTCACACTAGGACCACAGCCTTGTCTAACTCAGTGAAACCAAGCCATGCCTGAGGGGCAACTCAAGAAGGGTGGGTCATGGTGGAGAGGGCTGACAGAATGTGGTCCACTGGAGAAGGGAATGGCAAGCCACTTAAATATTCTTGCCTTGAGAACCCCATGAACAGTATGAAAAGGCAAAATGATAGGATACTGAAAGAGGAACTCCCCGGGTCAGTAGGTGCCCAATATGCTACTGGAGATCAGTGGGGAAATAACTCCAGAAAGAATGAAGGGATGGAGCCAAAGCAAAAACAATACCCAGCTGTGCATGTGACTGGTGACAGAAGCAA
>SJYC01090999.1:0-75057 GCA_006408675.1 Madoqua kirkii
AGTCCCTGTATTGATGTATTTCCTTGTTTTAAAACAAAGTTGTTACAATGGTCACTTTACACAGGAGACTTCACACCAGAATTGGCCTCCAGCCCCATAGGGCACACCTACTGGGTTTCCCTGCTGAGTTCTCTTTCTTACTAAGACAATGATCCATACCTTCTCCCGTCACCTTTCCTCTACTATACCTGCATCTACCACTTTCCCCCTTCCCTCCCTCCAGTGATAACATGGCATACACTGTGATACCCACAAAAGAGGCCCTTTACCTTGTGCCTTACATCGTCTTCCCTCTTACCCTGCCCAGTGCATCTTGAGCTGCACAGTCTTTCACTTTAGGACACAGTGTTGGAGGGATTTTTGTTGTAGCAGAGGTTAAGCCACAAAAGTGCTTGGTTCTCCTCCCTGGAAAGAGAATTAAAAAAAAAAAAAGATGCAAAGGGGCACATCTTGCCAGTTTTTCTAACAGAATCAGAACTTTTCTGAAATAATATGGGCTGCAGCTGCCTTCTCCTGGAGGGTTTGCCCGTGGGACAAACCAGCTGTTACTTGCATTGCTGAATGCCCCCACACAAGCTGTGAAATTCTAACTGCCCGTGGTTACTCTGTTCCCAGCACCCAGAGTTGTTGCTATGACATTTAGGATCCCCAGCTTGCATGTGATCCTCAGAGGAGATGAAGTAGAAAAATGAAATCCTGGTGTCTCATTCTTCATAAAGTACTGTTCTAGGGTTTCTCAGTTAAACAAACAAACATGCAGAACTCCAAGTTAGGTTGATGGGCATTGGGAGCGTATTTTCCTAGGGAAATTCTATTTGTTCTGCAAATATCTACTGCCTGTCTACTCTGTTGCTTGGGGGCTTGCAACATAGGAGTGAATAAAACAAAGACATTTGTCCACATGGAGCTTACATTCTGGCACGAGAATTCACATAATATATATATCAGATAGATGACTTCCCTTGTGGCTCAGACAGTAAAGCTTCACCTACAATGCAGGAGACCTGGGTTCAATCCCTGGGTCAGGAAGACCTCCTGGAGAAGGAAATGGCAACCCACTTCAGTATTTTTGCCTGAAAAATCCCATGGACAGAGAAGCCTGATAGATTACAGCCCATAGGGTTGCAAAGAGTCAGACACAAATGAACGAATTCACTTTCACTCTTCAGATAAATGATGTAATGTGATAGGACCTCCCCTGTGGCTCAGAGGTAAAGAATTCACCTATAATGCAGGAGATGCAGGAGATTCAGGAGACTCAGGTTTGATCCCTGAGTCGGGAAGATCCCCTGGAGAGTAGAAGGAAATGGCTACCCACTCCAGTATTCTTGTCTAGAGAATCCCATAGACAGAGGAGCCTGGCGGGCTACAGTCCATAGGGTTGCAAAGAGTTGGATATGACTGAAGCGACTTAGCATGCATGTGTGTAATGTGATAGAAGAGGATGTAGATAGCATGTGAGAAAAACAAGCAGAGCAAGATGAAGAGGACTGAGCAAGCTACAGCAGGGGAGCACATGGGTTGTATTATTAAAAAGGGTGGTCAGGGTCACCTTCATTGAGAAGGTAACATTTCAGCAAAGATCTGGAGGGTGAGAGAGTTAGCCAAGCAGATTTCTGTGGGGAAGAGTGTCTTGCTAGAAAGAAAGCTAGAACAAAGGCTCCAAGGAGATGGAAGAGAATGCCTGGAACTTTCAGGAGCAGCAAGGAGACCTATGTCCTAGGAGCAGATGAACAACTGGAGGGGAGTAACAGACACATTCATGGAGATGATGGGAGTTTACCACATAAAGTCCTTGTATGCCATTGTAAGAGCTTTGGTTTTTTAGTAAAAACCATTTTGAGTAAAATGGGGTGCCACTGCAAAATTCAGAGCAGAGGCATGACATAATACAACTTACTTTTTTCTGGAGCAACTGGAATGTTTTCTTTTTCTTTTTTTTTTTAAATTGGAGCACAGTTGCTTTACAGTGTTGTACAACAAAGTGAATTACATATCATTTCAGTTCAGTTCAGTCGCTCAGTAGTGTCCAGCTCTTTGCGACCCCATGGACTGCAGCACGCCAAGCTTCCCTGTCCATCATGATCTCCCAGAGTCTACTCAAACTCATATCCATTGAGTCGGTGATGGCATCCAACCATCTCATCCTCTGTTGTCCCCTTCTCCTCCTGCCTTCAATCTTGCACAGCATCAGTGTCTTTTCAAATGAGTCAGTTCTTCACATCAGGTAGCCAAAGTATTGAAGTTTCAGCTTCAGCATTAGTCCTTCCAATGAATATTCAGGACCGATTTCCTTTAGGATGGACTGGTTGGATCTCCTTGCTGTCCAAGGGACTCTCAAGAGTCTTCTCCAACACCACAGTTCAAAAGCATCAGTTTTTCAGTACTCAGCCTTCTTTATAGTCCAACTTTCACATCCATACATGACTACTGGAAAAACCATAGCTGTGACTATATGGACCTTTGTCAGCAAAGGAATGTCTCTGCTTTTTAATACACTGTCTAGGCTGGTCATAGATTTTCTTCCAAGGAGCAAGCATCTTTTAATTTCATGGCTGGACTTACCATCTGCTTGTGATTTTGGAGCTCCCCAAAATAAACTCACTGTTTCCACTGTTTCCCCATCTATTTGCCATGAAGTCATGGGACTGGATGCCATGATCTTAGCTTTCAGAATGTTGAGTTTTAAGCCAACTTTTTCACTCTCCTCTTTTACTTTCATCAGGAGGCTCTTTAGGTCTTCTTAGCTTTCTGCCATAAGGGTGGTGTCATCTGGGTATCTGAGGTTATTGATGTTTCTCCCAGTAATCCTGATTCCAGCTTGTGCTTCATCCAGCCTGGCATTTTGCATGATGTACTCTGCATATAAGTTAAATAAGCAGGGTGACAATGTACAGCTTTGACATATTCCTTTCCTGATTTGGAACAAGTCTGTTGTTCCATGTCCAGTTCTAACTGTTGCTTCCTGACCTGCATACAGGTTTCTCAAGAGGCAGGTCAGGTGGTTTGGCATTCCCATCTCTTGAAGAATTTTCCACAGTTAGTTGTAATCCACACAGTCAAAGGCTTTGGCATAGTCAATAAAGCAGATGTTTTTCTGGAACTCTCTTGCTTTTTCGATGATCCAAGGGATGTTGGCAATTTGATCTCTGGTTCCTCTGCTGTTTCTAAAACCAGCTTGAACATCTGGAAGTTCATGATGCACATATTGCTGAAGCCTGGCTTGGAGAATTTTGAGTATTACTTTTGTCAGCGTGTGAGAGTGAGTGCAATTGTGTGGTAGTTTGAGCATTCTTTGACATTGCCTTTCTTTGGAAGCAGAATGGAAACTGACATTTTCCAGTCCTGTGGCCACTGCTGAGTTTTCCAAATTTTCTGGCATATTGAGTGCAACACTTTCACAGCATCATCTTTGAGGATTTGAAATAGCACAACTGGAATTTCATCATCTCCATTAGCTTTGTTCATAGTGATGCTTCCTAAGGCCTAATTGACTTCACATTCCAGGATGTCTGTCTCTAGGTGAGTGATCACGCTATCTTGGTTATTTGGGTAATGAAGATCTTTTTTGTATAGTTCTTCTGTGTATTCTTGCCACCTTGTCCTAATATCTTCTGCTTCTGTTAGGTCCATAGCATTTCTGTCCTTTATTGTGCCCATCTTTGCATGAAATGTTCCCTTGGTATCAGGTATATGCACATGTATATCCCCTCGCTCTTGTCCACTCTTCCCATCTCCACCCCCATTCCACCATTCTAGGTCATCACAGAGCACTGAGCTGAGCCTCCTTGCACTCTATACTATACAGCATCTTCCATCTAACCATCTGTTTTACGTATAGCAGTGCATGTTCATCAGTCTCAATACCCTTGCCCCTGTGTGCTCACGTGTCTGTTCTCTATGTCTACATCTCTATTCCTTTCCTGCAGGTAGGTTCATTTGTACCATTTTTCTAGACTCCTACTATATGACCCAGCAATTTACTACAG
The DNA here is from genome assembly GCA_006408675.1 of Madoqua kirkii. Classification (NCBI taxonomy): domain Eukaryota; kingdom Metazoa; phylum Chordata; class Mammalia; order Artiodactyla; family Bovidae; genus Madoqua; species Madoqua kirkii. Next base: position 3,990 of record SJYC01090999.1, read on the forward strand.
GGTATATATCTTGAGAAAAGCATAATTGGAAAAGATACATGCACCCCAAAGTTCCTTGCAGCACTATTTACAATAGCCAGGACATGGAAGCAACATAAATGTCAATGGACAGACGAAAGGATAAAGGAGATGCGGTACATGTATATACAATGGAATATTACTCAGTTATAAAAACGAGTGAAACTGGGTCATTTGAAGAGTCCTAGGTCAATCTAGAGTCTGTTGCACAGAGTGAAGTCAGAAAGAGAAAAACAAATATCGTATATTTTGACTTACATTTTTTAAAGGCTCACTCTGTCAGCTGCGTTGAGAATTTAATGGAGGGAAGGCGAGAAGGTGGGAAGCCTGTTAAGAGGCTGTTGCTGGGATCCAGGCAAAAGTCAATCATGTCTCAGAACAGGATTTAAAGGTGGAGACAGAGACATGTGGTTGGACTCTGAATATATTTTGAGTATACAGTTGGCATGACTTTATGAGAACTTGGATGTCAGGAGAAGACAAGGATACTTCTAAGATTTTGTCCCAAGCCACTGGAAGGATGGAGTTGTCAGGACATGAGATGCAAACAGAGGTGCAGCTTTGGGGAATTTAATTTGGGGGCATGCTGAGTGTGAGATGCCTGATAGATACCCAAGTAGAGATATTCATAGACAGTTGGATAGAAGCATCTGGAATATGGCAGAAAGGTCTGGATTGATATCTGCAAAATGCTCAAATTTTTTTTCTATTTCTATAAGTCAAAATTTATGTTATTCAAAAGCATGTTAACTGCATTTTTGGTTTGTCAGTATTTTCACGTTTGTGTGTGTGTGTGTGGGGGGGGGTTCCTGCATTGGATCTTTGCCACTGTGCGTGGGCTTTTCTCTAGTTGCAGTAAGCAGAGGCTACTCCTCCTTGCTCATGCTTCTCATTATAGTGGCTTCTCTTGTTGCAGAGCACAGTCTCTAGGGAGTGAGGCATCAGTAGCTGTGGCAAATGGGCTTAGCTGCCCCACAGCATGTGGAATCTTCCCCGACCAAGGATCGAACCTGTGTCCTCTGCATTAGAAGGCAGATTCTTAACCACTAGACCACCAGGAAAGTCCCTACTTTCACATATTTCTCATTAGTAATAATTAATGTTCAAAACTGTGAACACAAGACCTATAAGACCTTCAAATCCCTTCTGATTCATCATTGAAATAAAGTCAAGTTAGGAGGACCTCGTGGTTTAGTTTATATACTTATATGCAGAGTATATCATGAGAAACGGTGGGCTGAATGAAGCACAAGCTGGAATCAAGATTGCGGGAGAAATATCAATAACCTCAGATATGCAAATGACACCACCCTTATGGCAGAAAGTGAAGAAGAACTAAAGAGCCTCTTGATGAAAGTCAAAGAGGAGAGTAAAAAAGTTTGCTTAAAGCTCAACATTCAGAAAATGAAGATCATGGCATTTGGTCCCATCACTTCATGAGAAATAGATGGGGAAACAGTGGGAACAGTGTCAGACTTTATTTTGGGGAGCTCCAAAATCACTGCAGATGGTGATTGCAGCCATGAAATTAAAAGATGCTTGCTCGTTAGAAGAAAAGTTATGACCATCCTAGACAGCATATTTGGAGAAGGCAATGGCACCCCACTCCAGTACTCTTGCCTGGAAAGTCCCATGGGTGGAGGAGCCTGGTGGGCTGCAGTCCATGGGGTCGCAAAGAGTCAGACATGACTGAGTGACTTCACTTTCACTTTTCACTTTCATGCATTGGAGAAGGAAATGGCAACCCACTCCAGCGTTCTTGCTTGAAGAATCCCAGGGACGGCAGAGCCTGGTGGGCTGCCGTCTATGGGGTCACACAGAGTCGGACACGACTGAAGTGACTTAGCAGCAGCAGCAGCAGCAGCCAGCATATTAAAAAGCAGAGACATTACTTTGCCAACAAAGGTCTGTTGAGTCAAGGCTATGGTTTTTCCAGTAGTCATGTATGGATGTGAGAGTTGGACTGTAAAAAAGCTGAGTACTGAAGAATTGATGCTTTTGAACTGCGGAGTTAGAGAAGACTCTTGGACTGCAAGGAGATCCAACCAGTCCATCCTAATGGAAATCAGTCCTGAATATTCACTGGAAGGATTGATGTTAAAGCTGAAACTCCAATCCTTTGGCCACCTGATGAGAAGAACTGACTTATTTGAGAAGACCCTGATGCTGGGAAAGATAGAAGGCAGGAGGAGAAGGGCACAACAGAATATGAGATGGTTGGATGGCATCACTGACTCAATGGACATGAGTTTGAGTAGACTCTGGGAGTTAGTGATGGACAGGGAGGCCTGGTGTGCTGCAGTCCATGGGTTCACAAAGAGTTGGACAAGAATGAGCAACTGAACTGAACTGAACTGACAGTTCAAGATCACTTCACGGCATGTGTGGTGGCACCAAGGGTGTTTCACTCATGGATCCCTTCTCCAATTCTGTCTGTACAGCGGTATGAGTGAAACAGCTTTAGAAGCAAACAGACCTGTGGTAGATTCTTAGTGCTGAAACTTTTCTTCTGTGAAGAGTAATTAAAAATTTCTGAATATCCAAATCTTCACTGTAAAATGGGTAAAACACCCATATTGGAGGGATATCAAGGGATAACTTAGAATCATTGTTTTCGTGATTTACACCTTGCCCACGAGGTGAGTAACCAGTAAACTGTTACTGCCTCTACTCATCTCTCCACCACTCACAGAATATCTAGCATGTAGTGAGTATTCAGTAAGTGCTTATGATCCATGACTCAGATGACCCTCTCATCAGAAGGATCTCCATTTCTCTTTCCATTCTTCTGCAGTATGTTTGTTTCCATGCTACTATGTGGCCTGACATGACACATTTATCTGTTTACTCTCTTCCTCACTCATGAAATGTAAGCTCCAAGAAGGTAAGGAATTTCATTTATTCAATCCCTATATCTCTAGCTCCTAGGACTGTGTCTGGGTTTGGGGGACTGTTAGGGTTTGGGGATCAACAAAGTTTATGGAATAAATTAGGAGATGAGGGGATGTCCCTGGTGGTCCAGTGGTTAAGAATCCATCTTGCAATGCAGGGGCCACGGGTTTGATCCCTAGTCAAGGAACTAAGGTCCCACATGCAGAGCAACCAAGCCCCTGTGATGCAACTATTGAGCCTGCATACTCAGGAGCCCAAGAGACAAGAGCTAGAGACTGTGTGCACCACAAGGAAAGATCCTGCATGATGCAACGAAGATCCTGCCTGCTGCCGTGAAGACCGGATGCAGCCAAAATATTTAATAAAAACATGAAGAGATAAATGAATGATTTCAGCCAACAAACCAACTCTACCATTTCCTAGACAAAGTGAAACTTCAAGGACCATCAACCAAATCATCTTAAAAATGCCTCAGCCCAGAAAAGGAACAAACCGGACATTATTATTTCTAGCAGTAAGGGTTTACAAATTAATTGATTTTTCTGGCTCACTTAGCATGGGTTTCAACCATTTATCTGACAGTGCCGTAATATAGTCTTTGAATTACTCTCACAAGAAGAGAGACAGAACTGAAATAATGAGTTAAACACTTAGTGGAGCCTTCTTCACTAGACGCTCGGGTTTATTGCCTGTGAGTATCAGCTCTGCAGCACCAGCATCCATGCACATTTGGTTCTTCTGGGGACAGACAGCAATGAGTTTTCTCCCTATTTCCCTCCTGGCTCTTTTGAGAAAACTGCAGATCTGTCCTTTGGTGACATCACCTGCTCTCAATTCAGGAGACTTTGGTGGAGGCTGGTCAGACCTTCCAAAGAAGACTACTGCTTGTTCTGGCCCTGGGGTGCCACCCACCCCTGCAGTAGCAAAGACTCAGAACAGTAACACGGCCCCCCCTCCAAAAAAAAAAACAAAGGAGAGTGGAAAGGGTCACATGCTAAGGATAAGTGAATTTAAGAGGGAAAACAGATGATAGAGTTCCCTTGCGGTAACCTGTTCTGAAACGAGACTGTAGTGGTGGTTACGCAAAGCTATGGATGGGACAGAATTGTACAGAGCTACGCACGCACGCACACATATAGGTGTCAAAAAACTAATGACATCTGAATAAGGTCTGTAGTCTGATAAACTATACTGAACCAGCATCAAATTCCTGGCTTTGATATGGCACTTCAGGACATAAGATGCCACCAATGGAGGCAGCCAGGAGAAGAGTTCATGGCATTCTACATAGCTGCTCTTACAGCAACTTCCTGTGAGCCTACAATTATTTTTAAGTTGTGCATTTTTATTGTTTTAATTTTTTATTTTGTTTTTACATTCAAGTAGGAGTCATAATATTTAACTTTTAATTTATTTTTTAATCAGAGCAAAATTGCATCATGTTTACTAGTTGCTTATAAGTCCTTGTTAAGCTGACCAAATGCTGACTCTCCCTCAACTGCTATTAACTCCCTCTGGTGCTGCTGCTGCTGCTGCTAAGTCACTTCAGTCATGTCCAACTCTGTGCAACCCCATGGACGGCAGCCCACCAGGCTCCTCTGTCCCTGGGATTCTCCAGGCAAGAATACTGGAGTGGGTTGCCATTTCCTTCTCCATCCACCACAAGGTAATATTTCCTTATAAGACAAAACATTGCATGTTCAATATTCCAGGAAAAAGAAGGGCTTGGGAAAACAATATTATAAGAAAAAGAAAGTGAATGTATTAGTTTATCAAGTTTTAGATGTGCAAATTTACCACTATAGGGTTTGCTCTTGTCAACTATTAATACATTGAAAAGAATAATAAACATTTCAAGACACTTGTTTTGTAGGCACGATCCCAAGTCCTTTACAAATACTTTATTTAACTATTTAACTTTATTAAACTGTTCATGACAACACAGAGTTCAATTCAGTATTATTGCATTGCCAATGGACTAAGGATGAAACAGGCACAAAGAGTAACTTTCTTACTTACAAATGGTATTTGATCAGATGCAGGCTAAATGCAGGGTTTACATTTTAAAAACTGTATATTTTTAAAGGAGGTACTGTACCCCCGTGGGGCCTGACTCTGTATCACCTAAACTCAACAAGCATACTACCAGCAATATATATCCCCCTTTGGGCAAAAATTGGTTCATCATTTTCTGGGGGTAAAAATCTAAGAAGAAGATGCATTTATCAGGCTTCTAAATCCTCAAGTGATATTGTAAGGAGCAAGATAGGATTGTGGTTTAGAAGCTTAGGTTCAGGGTCTCATCAGAACTGAGGTGAGGGTGGGAGGAAGGCTCAGGAGGGAGGGGACAGATGTATAGTTACAGCTGATTCACGCTGGTGCATGGCAGAAACTAACATGACATTGAAAAGCAACTATCGAGACTTCAGGCCACACTCTCGGCCTCTCAGAACCTATGTTTCAGTGGCTGAAAATTAGGATAAGTACATGGTACCTTCATCATAGAGTTTCAAAGGGGATTGTATGAAATTATTCAGATAAAGCTTTTAGATTCGGCATGGCACTTAATATAGGATCAGTAATTATTTGTCTTGTACTGTTTTCTTTCAGCTTCCCAGGTGGTATTAGTGGCAAAGAACCTGCCTGTCAATGCAAGAGACACAACAGACATGGGTTCGATCTCTGAGTTGGGAAGATCTCCTGGAGGAGGGCATGGCAACCCACTGTAATATTCATACCTGGAGAATCCCATGGAGCCTGGCAGGCTACAGTCCATACGGTCACAAAGAGTCAGGCATGACTGAAGTGACTTAGCATGCACGGATCATCTTCATTCTCTTATTCTCTTTTTTCGCATCATCACCACCACTGCCACCACCATCATCATTATCATCATCATCTTTGTAGCAAGAAGGACAGCATTAGGAAAATACTAACTTCTTCTCATTTCACAATTAAGAAAACTAACAACCAGGGACTTCCTTGGTGGTCCAGTGGTTAAGACTCCACCTTCAAATGCAGGGGACTCAGGCTTGATCTCCGGTTGGGTAAGATCTCATATGCCACGGGGTAATTAAAGCTATGGCTGTAACTGTTGAAGCCTGTGGGCTCTAGGGCCTCTGCTCCACAGCAAGGAAAGCTCGAGTGCTGCAAGGAAGACCCAGCGCAGCCAAAAATAAATAAATATTAAATCTAAGAACTAGGTAGAGTAGTTGACCTGTCCTGAGTCACAGAGTGAAGGTAATGTCATGCCTGGAATTAGAACTCAGTTCTCTCTGCTATTCTGTCTTAATAACAACAAAATAACAATCATTGAGCCATGGAATGTTAACTGTCAGGACCTCAGAGCTCATGTAGTCCAAATCCTTCCTGGGGAAACTGAGGCCCAAAGAGAAGTGATTTCTCAGTCACAAAGTCAGCTCCTGTGATTTTCCTACATACACAAAATATGCACCCAAATTACCCAGCTATCAAAGAAAAGTCATAGCTGATGCTGCCCCTAGTGGCCAAGATCTGTAGTACAAACCATAGTGCACATTAGATATTTTTAAACATAGATTTTTTTTTTTTTTTAAAGGAAAACAAACCACAGACCACACAGCTGGATCAGGGGGAAAGTAAGGTCAATTCCTCATATATTAGATTTAAATTTATGATTATTCTACCTTTGCTACATAACATTAATCATCGGTGCCAAAATATTTCTTTTAGGTAATTTTATATCTTTTGTTTTTCCTTTATGTGTATAATATTATTGCACACCCAGACCTAATAATTTTCTATTAGATTTCAACATACAGTAAAATGTACTTAAGTCAGCCAAAACTAATATGTTATTCTCAACAAAACTACTTTAAAATCACTTTCAGTACATGTAATACATGTAGTGCAGAATTGGGATGTATTTTATATAGCTGCATGGCTTATGTACCAACAGAAATGGGCGTAATGAAAAAACTTTTTATTTCTTTGAGTGGGCTGGGTGTTTGTTACTGTGTGCCAGTTTTCTCTCGTCGTGGCGCGCAGGGGCCGTTCTCTTGCTGTGGAGTGCAGGCTCCACCACACAGGATTTAGTAGTTACTGCTCTAGTGTCAGACTCAGAGAGCGAGCTTCGTAGTTGTGTCCCCCACTCGCGGCTTTAATTGCTCCAAAGCACGTGAGATCTTCCTGGACCAGGGGCTGAGTGCGTGTCTCCCGCATTGGCAGGTGGATTCTTAGCCACTGGACCACCAGGGGGGTCTTGTTTTGTTGTTGTTGTTAATGTATGTGTCGCAGTGGGTAATCTTCTGTTATCTCCTTTAAAACCATTCTGCCTTTAACTTCCTAGTCAATGCTTATATGAATTTCAGCAAAAATGAAACTGGCAAATATATACTTAATCCGTTCCTCCTCCCCAACTCAGATGAACAGCTAAAGCAGACATACAGACATGTCATCTACTTCCTGAGGACCTTGAGAATAGAATGGGTCTGAGGAGCTGCTTTTCTGGAAAAGCAACTTTATTGTCTCAGGTTCCTTACCCTCAAACAGTGGAAGTCCTTAAAGAAATATGAATACCAGACCCCCTTAGCTGTCTCCTAAGAAACCTCTATGTGGGTCAAGTATCAGTAGTTAGAACCGGACATGGAACAACTGACTGGATCCAAATTGGGAGAGGAAGTATGGCGGGGCTGTATATTGTTACCCTGCTTATTTAAATAATTTCTATGCAGAGTACATCATGCGAGATGCCAGGCTAGATGAATCACAAACTGGAATCAAGATTGCTGGCAGAAACAGCAACAATCTCAGATATGCAAATGATACTCATTTAATGGCAGAAAGTGAAGGGGAACTAAAGAGCTTCTTTATGAGAGTGAAAGAGGGCAGTGTAAAAGCTGGCTTAAAGCTCAACATTCAAACAACTAAGATCATGGCATCTGATCCTGTCACTTCATGGCAAATAGAAGGGGAAAAGGTGGAGGGAGGGACATTTTATTTTCTTGGGCTCCAAAATCACTGAGGATATCAACTGCAGCCATAAAATTAAAAAATGCTTTCTCCTTGGAAGGAAAGCTATGATAAACCTAGACAGCATATTAAAATGCAGAGACATCACCCTTGACAGAGGTCTGTATGGTCAAAGGTATGGTTTTTCCAGTAGTCATCTATGGATGTGAGAGTCGGACCATAAAGAAGGCTGAGTGCTAAAGAATTGATGCTTTCAAATTGTGGTGCTAGAGAAATCTCTTGAGAGTCCCTTGGATAGCAAGGAGATCAAGATAGTCAGTCCTAATGGAAATCAACCCTGAATATTCATTAGAAAGACTGATACTGAAACTAAAGCTCCAATACTTTGGGCATCTGATGTGAAGAGCTGACTCACTGGAAAAGACCCTGATGCTGGGAAAGACTGAGGGCAGGAGAAGAAGATGGCAGAGAATGAGATGGTTAGATAGCGTCATCAACTCAATGGACATGAATCTGAACAAACACTACAGGATAGTGAAGGACAGAGGAGTCTAGTGTGCTCCAGTCCATGGGGTTGCAAAGAGTTGGACCTGACTTAGCAAGTGAACAACTTTAACCATAGACAGGGTTAATCAAGATTCGTTGATCATGTTCTTGGCAAATAGCTTCAGAAATGAACACAACCCTGGGAACCTCCCTCATGATCCAGTGGCTAGGAATCTATGCTTTCACTGCAGGGGGCGTGGGTTCAATCCCTGGTCTGGAAACTAAGATCCTGCATGCCTCGAGGTAGGGGTAGGGGGAAAGGAGCACAGCCCTAACTCTGGTTCTGTCCTCACAGAAATAGAATGATGATGTTATTAGGTGAAGTGGGAAAGAAGAACTAGAGCGTATGGATGCTGCTTCGGGTATCTTTCTCCAAAAATAGGAGAGCTAAAGGAAACCAATTTTTTGTGCTGGACAAGCACTTTAAATGTCTCATGTTTTAAAATTCTAACAGTTTATGTGTGAAAGATGCCAATCTCATTTTAAAAGCGAGGAAACTGAAGCTCAAAGAGGCTCATCCGTCCTTGATGCTATGTTGTCAACCAGCATTTGTTGAATCCTCGCTGTGCGCCAAGATCAGTAGAATTCATTTCTGTGTATGATTTTCTTTCATTTTCAAAATCGGTGTGGCATTATCCATACTTCTCAGAGGAGAAAATTGAGACTAGAAAGTACTCAAACGTCTACAGTCTCGAGGGAGCAATAGAGAGGTTTCCCTTGAACAAACTAAAAATTGGGAGACAGGGGTAAGAAGTATGGCGAACAAAACACCAAGTGGAAAACAGAGGCTGAGTGGATGGAGGTCCTCAACCAATATGTCACATGGCCAAGGTCACACAGCTTGTAAGCAGTAGTGGTGGAACTTGAACTCTGATCTGCGGGCTCAGAAGCCCAGACTCTTTGTCTACCACACCATTCTGTCCTTACTCTTTTTTTCTTTTTGAGAGAAATATTGGATAAGAAAGACATCCTTAGGGACTTCCCTGGTGGTTCAGGGGCTAAGACTCTGAGCTCCCAGTGCAGGGGGCCCAGGTTGATCGCTGGTCAGGGAACTAGGTCCCACATACCACAACTGAGAGTTTGCATGCTGCAACTAAGGATGCTGAGTGCCAAACTAAGTCCCAGTGCAGCCAAATAAATAAATATATATTAAAAAAGAGAACGACATCCTACAGGGACAGGTTTCATCCATATGAATCTTGGCTACCTACAAGGGATTCTAATTATTGTCATTGACTGGTTAACTAAGTGTTCATGAATACTTTAATTCTGCTTAAAATAATCCTTGGGAATGAAAAATATATTGAAAAATGGTCCTCTGTCCAATCTAGAAATTATGATCAGGACACTTAACTGCCAGTAATAGGAGCACAGGTCTCCTAGGTGGCTCAGTGGTAAAGAACCTGCCCGCCAATGCAGGAGACATAAAAGACCCACGTTCCATCCCTGGTCAGGAAGATCCCCTGGAGGAGAGCACAGCAATGCACTCTAGTGTTCCAGCCTGGAGAATCCCCATGGACAGAGGAGCCTGGCAGGCTACAGTCCATGTGGTCACAAACAGCTGGACACAACTGAAGCCACTTAGCACAGCATGGCACAATAAGAGCACAACTTCAAGAAACTTAAACTAAAGGATATATTTGTTAAAAGGACTCAGACAAAGAAGGAAAAGGTACTCAAGCTGGGAGAAAGTAGAGATATTTCTGAACATCCAGTTGAGGGAAGGATCAGCCAGAAAGACTTCAGGCTTAATACCACACAAATCTATTATCTAATAGTTCTGGAGGTCAGAAGTCTAACATAGGTCTCACGGGGCTGAAACCAAGATGTTAACATAGCTGCATTCCTTTCTGGAATCTCTGGGTCTTCTTGCCTTTTACCAGTTTCTAGTGGCTATCTGCTTTCCTTGGCCCCCGCCCCCTCCCTCCCCTTCCAAAGCCAAGCAAGGCTGCATCTCCTGTGAATGTTCTACTTCTCTCAACTCCCTAACTCTCCTCCTCTGCATCCCTCTTCCATTCTTAAGCACCCTTATGATTACACTGACCTCCAGCCCTGTTATCCAGCATAATCTCCCTATTTTAAGGTTGGCTGATTAGCAACCTTGGCTCCATCTGAAACTTTAATTCTCATTTACCATATATTGTAATATACTCATGGGGTCTGAGGGAGAAGGCAATGGCACCCCACTCCAGTACTCTTGCCTAGAGAATCTCATGGACAGAGGAGCCTGGTGGGCTGCAGTCCACGGGGTCTCGAAGAGTTGGACATGGCTGAGTGACTTCACTTTCACTTTTCACTTTCATGCATTGGAGGAAGAAATGGCAACCCACTCCAGTGTTCTTGCTTGGAGAATCCCAGGGACGGTGGAGCCTGGTGGGCTGCTGTCTCTGGGGTCGCACAGAGTTGGACATGACTGAAGCGACTTAGCAGCAGCAGCAGCATGAGGTCTGAGGATTAGGGTATGGATATGTTTGAGGAAAATCATTATTCTGTCTGTTATAAGAGGTATTGGGCAGGATTACAAGGCCTGCACTTGCCCAGCTTCACGACCAAAAAATGAGCCTGCGGTCAGTAACAGACATCAGTGGTTTAGTGGATGGAGGAGCTTACTGGTCTGAGGCCAGGTCCTGGCACAACACCCCACCATGTGCAGTGGACATTGAACAGTATCTGGTGCTGGTCTTTGTTCCAAGGGGATGGGAAGATTACCAGCTATAGGGGAACTGATCTTGGGTGGGCTCTCATAGTTACTAGGGAAACCAGCAGAGGGACACACCCCTCTCTGCCCCTTTGATAAGAACAATCACTAGCTGGGGCTTGGGGCAGGCGCATGGAAAAGGCAGTCATGAACAAGCGCACAGGTGAAGAAGGCGCTGATAGGGCGGGGGAAGTACAGAGAGCAAGAGAACAACCATCGTGGGACTTCCCTGCTGGTCCAGTGGATAAGACTCCACGCTTCTAAAGCAGGGCGGCCCGAGTTCAGTCCCTGGTCAGGGAACTAAGACCCTGCATGCCATGGGGAACAACCAAAATACACACACACAAAATAGCCATCTTAAGTGGCCTGACCATACAAGAGGTAGACACCTGGATTTACCTGAGATTCTGAACACAATGAATGAGGGGTAAACTTCCAGAAGGAAACTGGAGTTTTAAAAGAGGGGTATAATTTATAAGTGACCAAAAGCAGCAGAAGTCCTTGGTGGATGGAGAGACATTCCAGAAGATGGAGGGGCTGCTGAGGGGACATAACCACAGCTATCTACTGCGGAGCAAAATCTCTGCACTGTGGACTGGACTCTCCCTCTGATGCTTCATGCTCTCTCAGAGTCTCAAGACCCGCATAGGACCACCACCAGCTGCACATAATGCTCAACAGGAAACATCAGTGAAGGTGGTTTGTACTTGCTTGTAAAATACCCTGAATTAAAAAGAAAATTCCTGCCTAAGTTGTTTCTGGTTGTTTGTCCTTGACTTCGGACTTCCTCAATAGCTCAGTTGGTAAAGAATCCACCTGCAATGCACGAGACCCTGCTTCAAGTCCTGGGTCGGGAAGATCTGCTGGAGAAGGGATAGGCTACCCACTCCAGTATTCTTGGGCTTCCCTTGTGGCTCAGAGGGTAAAGAATCTACCTGTAATGCGGGAGACCTGGGTTTGATCCCTGGAATAAGGGAACAGCTACCCACTCCAGTATTCTGGCCTGGAGAATTCCATGGATAGTCCATGGGGTCCTTGGCTTACAAAAGTGAAATGTAGATTTATAAAAATGATTATATGAGAGCATCAATCAGTGCACTGAAATTTTTTTCTGCTGGGTTTAAGACAATACAATTTAAAATAAATGGAAAATAAGGTCTTTTTCTCAATTTAAGGCATAAACTTATTCTTATCTTTATTCAGTCAAACTTGGTGAATTTTCTTGGCCAGATAAAACACTTCATTTACATTCTGGGCTGCTGTGGAATCTCCCTATCTCATTCTATTGCCAGTAGGTAACTCTGATTTATAGCTTGGTATGTATATTCTTTTAGATCTTTTTCTATTGCATTTGTATGCAGAAACATGCTGGAAAAGAGCGTGACTAGCATTTTTCTCATGTAACAGTGCTCTTTATTTTTAAAAATTATTTATTTATTTTAATTGGAGGATAATTACTTTACAGTGTTGTGATGGTTTTTGCCATACATCAATATGAATCAGCCATAGGTATACATGTTCCCTTCATATTGAACACCCCCTCCCACCTCCCAACAGTGTTCTTTAGAAAACATTGTGGGTCAGGCCAGATGACTCTGCCTTGCTCTTTGAAACAGATCAGGTCAAGATCTTCTGCTATCTTTTTTAAATTTCGTTGGGCTGAGTCTTAGTTGCAGCATACGGAATCTTTAGTTGCCGCATGTGGGATTCAGTTCCCTGACCAGGCATCAAACCTGGGCCTCCAGCACTGGGAGCACAGAGCGTTAGCCACTGAACCACAAGGGAAGTTCCCTGCAAGATCTTAGGAAGATCTTCAAAAAATAGCCATCTTAAGTGGCCTGACCATACAAGAGGTAGACACCTGGATTTACCCGAGATTCTGAACACAATGAATGAGGGGTAAACTTCCAGAAGGAAACTGGAGTTTTAAAAGAGGGGTATAATTTATAAGTGACCAAAAGCAGCAGAAGTCCTTGGTGGATGGAGAGACATTCCAGAAGATGGAGGGGCTGCTGAGGGGACATAACCACAGCTATCTACTGCGGAGCAAAATCTCTGCACTGTGGACTGGACTCTCCCTCTGATGCTTCATGCTCTCTCAGAGTCTCAAGACCCGCATAGGACCACCACCAGCTGCACATAATGCTCAACAGGAAACATCAGTGAAGGTGGTTTGTACTTGCTTGTAAAATACCCTGAATTAAAAAGAAAATTCCTGCCTAAGTTGTTTCTGGTTGTTTGTCCTTGACTTCGGACTTCCTCAATAGCTCAGTTGGTAAAGAATCCACCTGCAATGCACGAGACCCTGCTTCAAGTCCTGGGTCGGGAAGATCTGCTGGAGAAGGGATAGGCTACCCACTCCAGTATTCTTGGGCTTCCCTTGTGGCTCAGAGGGTAAAGAATCTACCTGTAATGCGGGAGACCTGGGTTTGATCCCTGGAATAAGGGAACAGCTACCCACTCCAGTATTCTGGCCTGGAGAATTCCATGGATAGTCCATGGGGTCCTTGGCTTACAAAAGTGAAATGTAGATTTATAAAAATGATTATACGAGAGCATCAATCAGTGCACTGAAATTTTTTTCTGCTGGGTTTAAGACAATACAATTTAAAATAAATGGAAAATAAGGTCTTTTTCTCAATTTAAGGCATAAACTTATTCTTATCTTTATTCAGTCAAACTTGGTGAATTTTCTTGGCCAGATAAAACACTTCATTTACATTCTGGGCTGCTGTGGAATCTCCCTATCTCATTCTATTGCCAGTAGGTAACTCTGATTTATAGCTTGGTATGTATATTCTTTTAGATCTTTTTCTATTGCATTTGTATGCAGAAACATGCTGGAAAAGAGCGTGACTAGCATTTTTCTCATGTAACAGTGCTCTTTATTTTTAAAAATTATTTATTTATTTTAATTGGAGGATAATTACTTTACAGTGTTGTGATGGTTTTTGCCATACATCAATATGAATCAGCCATAGGTATACATGTTCCCTTCATATTGAACACCCCCTCCCACCTCCCAACAGTGTTCTTTAGAAAACATTGTGGGTCAGGCCAGATGACTCTGCCTTGCTCTTTGAAACAGATCAGGTCAAGATCTTCTGCTATCTTTTTTAAATTTCGTTGGGCTGAGTCTTAGTTGCAGCATACGGAATCTTTAGTTGCCGCATGTGGGATTCAGTTCCCTGACCAGGCATCAAACCTGGGCCTCCAGCACTGGGAGCACAGAGCGTTAGCCACTGAACCACAAGGGAAGTTCCCTGCAAGATCTTAGGAAGATCTTCAGATGATTATGGGGAAAGTTCTGATTTTTTAAATGTTAGCAACTAATTGAAAATGTAAGAGTGTGAGAGCTTAACAGAGTACATTGGGGGATTGATTCATCCCATCAATCAGTGGCCAGTCTGAGACCTCAGAACGGATGTGCTCTTCGTTACAGCCCTACATGCATGGTGCCAGGAAAAGCTGCCGAGGTCTGGGAGTAAGAGGATGCAGGGGGGCAGTATATTCAGAAGATTGTGGTTGAGAGGACAGTAGCTCACCAGCATAGAGAGATTGACCTTCTCAGCCTCCTTGACTTCAGTCAAGGCCACATAATTAATAGGCTGTGAACAGGAGGGACACGTGTCCTTGTCAGACTGCTGTGAAGCCCCTTTGCTCTGCTCTTCCATTAGCAATCACAGAAACACGTCCTAAAAAGGAGCCTCTAGCAACCTGGATCCCTGAGTGAGTATTTTGGGAGGAATCCTTCTAATAAAATACACAGTGAATGAGAAATGAGCCTTGGTTGTTCTATGATTCTGAAATTCTGTGTTTAAAAAAATTTTTTTTTAAATTATAATATAATTCTGTTTATTCTTACCAATAAGGGGCATAGTCATTTTCTATTGCTGTGTAAGAAATTACCATAAATTTAGTAGCTTAAAATAACACACTTCTATTTGCTCAGAGTTCTATTGGTCAGGAGTCTGGTGCCGGGTGGCTGGATTCTCTGCTAGAGATGCCACAGGCTGAAATCAAGGTATCTGTTGAACTGCATCTTAATCTGAGGATTTGGCCAGAGAAAAATCTGCTTCCAAGTTCCTCTGGGTCATTGGCAGAATTCATGTCCTTATGGTTGTAGGACTGTGGTTCCCACTGTCTTGCTAGTTGTCAAGCTAGAAGCTGAGGGGATAATTCTCAGCTTCTAGAGGCTTATCTTGGGTTCTTACCATGTAGCCCCCTCCTTTGACAAGCAAGAATCACCCTGAAATTGAATCCTTGTTTATTCTTTCAGTGTCCCTAACTTCTCTTTCAGCCAGAGCAAACTCTCTACTTTTTAAAGGCTCATGGGATTAGATTAGGATAATTGGGATTATCTCTAAGATCAACTGCCACATAATATAACCTAATCACTGTAATAAAACCTATCATCCTTATAGTTCTGGGAACTACACAGGGTAATTTACACCAAAAGGGCAGAAAACTTGGAATCCATATTAATATTATGTCAAAAACTTGTGGAAAAAGTAAGAATAAGAGTGAGTGAGAAAGACTATTGTTCTCTTTCTGCCTGGGGAAGAATCTATACACCTATCTCTTTTTTTTCAATGACCCTTATTCATTCCTGAAAATTCTGTTGCTAAGTAAAATGTCATTAAATGGGAAGTTTTTCATTGCTTTTAATGGGAAGATTATTATTCATTTCATCTCAAATAGAAAAAATGTATCAACTGAACAATGGAAAAAAGTTCATATAAGTAGTAATTTAAAAATGGAGAGTAAATAAATGTAGTTGAACATAAGATACAATGCCAAGAAGCCTTATTGTGTTTGCCAAAAGAGGAAGGCAAGACTCAAATGAGAAAAAAGTATGCAAAGGAACCATTCGTTGAATGGTGTTTTCTTTCTGCACCATTTATTCAGTAATTTCTGAACCATTTGGGGCTGATAGGTTGGTTAATTTGCACTCGAATTGTACAAAAGAAATAATACTGGAGCTCAAACAAATAACTTGAGGACAAACCAAGATGAAACATGAGCGTGCTTATATAAACAGTACGTGTGCATAGCACACTGGAGTGCTATAGAAGACACCTTTTAATCCCTCACTCTTGGTATATGGATACAGGGACAATCTAGGTTCATCAAACATGGCTTGCAATTCAAATTTGTTCTACTTGATATTTTCTGACTTGAAACTGTTGTGTTGGGTAAATTGGAAAGTGTGTCTTTGCCTGAAACCATAGTGTCAAGCTATCACTTCTTATAGCATATTTATTTAACGTATTTTGGGACAAAAGCATGGGTGTTGGTGTTTAAAAAAAAGAGTGGTTGTCCAAAAAGTAGCATAAATTTTCAAGAGCCATTATGACAGAAATTGGTTAAACAGCTATAATGTGATCAGAAATTAGATCAAGTCCTAGGGCACATAGTTTAAGAATCTTCAGAAATACATAGGCCCACAATTGGTTTCTATTTGCTAGCTGTTGTTGAAAAATCACTCTTCTTTTTCATAGCTACATTGACTATCAAAATGTAAGTTGACTATCAAAAAGGAAAAAAAAAGAGATTAGGTCAAGTCAAAATGACCCATTTGGGGGTCGCCACTAATTAGGAACTGCTGGAAGAACCATGCTTCAGAAATGAACATAGAGTTTAAAGCGGTTACTGGCTTCTAATAATCTTTTAGTTTAATATTTCTAAAAGGAAATTTCAAAGTTAAATGCTAATTTCATATTTCAGGGTGCTATTTCCTGCAGCACAAAAACATGATAATGAAAACACAACTTGAAAAAGTCAGCACAAAAGCAATAATAATGAAATCCTGTATCTTCCTTTAAAACATTTCAGTAGGAACTGTCCATTTATGTTATGGTACTATAACTCTGTTTTCTAAATGCTAGGTAGGGTACTTTTTTGGGGATTTTGAATGAGGTAGACAAGCTGTAAACCTCGGCATTTCTCTTGCTGTTTTTCCAAGTTAACCTTACTTTAAAAATCCCCAGATGTAAGTTTGTGTTTACCCTAAATGGACAAAAGAATATTTTTAGTAAAGTCCCTTGACTTTCTCAAGGGAAGAAAATACAGTTTTAAGCAAATAATATATAAATGTAATACATTTAAAGTAATGTTTATAAAAGACGTTTTGTGTGTGCCCTCAAAACACTTATAATCCCAAACAATTTATTTTGCTCCAGTCCTGATCTTTCCTAATAGACTTATTAAGAACTAGCCCAAGCGCTGTACTTACGGAGAAGCAGGTAAAGCACTTTCTCTTGACCTCTCTTTCCCACATTCCATCTTAGTTTATTGCTTTGAGGATGAACGCTGAACCAAGTGAAGTCAATATTTGATTTTGGTGAGCACTGAATCGCAATGTTTACCAAAAACAGAGGTCAACACCAATTATTTCAGGAAGCATTCCATGCATTCCCTTTGAATGAGCTATGTACTTATGGATGTTGCCTTGTGCAATCTGATTCCTCCAAGATATTTTGAGGTGAAATTATTATTGACGATAGTTTTAGAACTTCTTTCCCAAGTGATGACAGATTTGAGGGCATTTTGTCATATAATAGTATTAACTTTATCTGCAATAAAACCCTAATATGGTGACTTGAACAACTGAAATGTATTTTTTTTTTTCTCCTATAAATGAAACCTAGAGGCCAGTCGTCTGAGGCAGGCATGGCAGCTCCATAGTTCTCAGGGATTCATGCTCCTCCTATCCCCAACACATGACTTTACCTCATTGCCCAAGAAGGCTGCTGGTGTTCCAGTCAGCAGGACGAAGAAAGGGAAGAAGAGGCAAAATGTACACAGTAGCTATCTTAGTAGCTCTCAGGAAGGTTTTATGGAAGCCACTATAGATTACTATATATTAATATAGATTATGTCCTCTTATACCTAGGATTTAGATTCATGGTCATACCTAATTCCTGGAGAGGCTGGGGTGGGTAACCTGATTGTTTTTGGTGGCTATATAAAATGCATCTCAATAAAAATTTGGGATTTCATTGGCACAACAAAAGGAGAGCAGGGGTCTTGGTCTCTGCCACTAGTAGAAAGAACATACATGGTCTCTGAAGTCAGACACATCTAGATTCAAATCTAGCATTTACTGATCCCGTGACCTTATGAAAGTGACACAATTAAGCCTCCTCTTTAATACAAAGATGACACCATTTGGCTCCTATGGTTATCAAGGCTTCCTTCCTAACTTCCATGAAGTATATCTGTAAAATAATCAAACTATGGCCCCTGATATGTGTACCTTACATTATAGCACTCTAAAACTTTCAAACATATTTGAAACTCATTTAAAAAATTTTCCATTAGATAATTCCCTGGCAGTCCTGTGGTTTTAGAACTCCATGCTTTCATTGGAGGCCCCAGGTTCAGTTCCTGGTCGGGCAACTAAGATTCCTCAAGCCATGAAGTAGAGCAAAAATAAACAAATAAATAAAAACTTTCTTCCTTCAAAGTCATATAAATCTCTTTAAATTAGAACACAGAGTGCTTTTACAGTAAATGTGGAGAGAAAGAATACATACATTTGAAGGATTTTTCCATGAACCCTAGTATACAAATTTGGAAAAAAAAAATTGAAGAAAATGTAACTACTCAGATTCTTTAGTTCAATCAACAATTTTGAAGAAAATTATGGAGGCTCTTGCAAGGTTAGCCCTTCCTTGATTCCATTCTTCTTTGAAAGGAGGGACTTTTTAAAAACTAATTTTTATTACAAAAGTCAAGGTTCAGAAACCGAACCATTGGGAGACAGATGGAGAAAGAGAGAGAGAGAGAAATCTCTCTTGTATGTATCTATATACCTGATATAGACAGAGACAGATTTTATGGGCTTCCCTGGTGGCTCAGATGGTAAAGAAACTGCCTGCAATGCAGGAGACATGGGTTTGATTCCTGGGTAGGAAAGATTCTCCTGGAGAAGGGAATGATTACCCACCCCAGTATTCTTGCCTGGAGGACTCCATGGATAGAGGAGCCTGGCAGGCTACAGTCCATGGGGTTAGAAAGAGTCCAACATGACTGAGCAACTAACACACACATGCATGTGTGCGTACTAAGTCGTTTTAGTTGTGTCCAACTCTTTGCAATCCTGTGAACTATAGCCCTTGGGGCTCCTCTGTCCATGAGATTCTCCAGGCAGGAATAATGGAGTGAATGGCCGTGCCCTCCTCCAGAGCATCTTCCTAACCCAGGGATTGAACCCTTGTCTCGTAGGTCTTCTGCATTGGCAGGTGGGTTCTTTACCAGTATCCCCACCTGGGAAGCCCAACACACATGTATAGATTTTACATATTCTACTAAAAAAATTTTTTTTAATGCACACACATATATTTCATATATTTTCTAAAAATATATATCTATATATATTATAAAAACCTATATCTGTATCTATATCATCTATATCTATTTCTATATCTGTGCCTATATGTATATGTATGCTATATCTTAAACAAGATTTTTGATAAGGATTTAGCTCATGCAGTTCTAGAGGCTAAGAATTCCCATGCTCTGTCATCTGCAAGCTGGAGACCCAGGAAAGCCAGTGGTTTTGTTCAGAGGCCCGAAAGCTGGAAAGTCAGGGGTGCCGAATCAGTTTCAAGTCTGAAGGCCTGAGAACCAGGAATCCCGAGGGCAGGAGTGGATGGATGTCCCAGCTCAGACAGAGAATCCCTGCTTCCCTTGCCTTTTAGCTCTGTGAGACTTTCAACAGATTGACTGGTGCCCACCCACAGCCATTTTACTCCGGCTCCCAGGTGAAATGTTAACGTCCCCAGCAAACATCTCACAGACACACCTGGAAATGATGTTGAACCATATATCTGGATACCCCATATCCCAGTCAAGTTGACACATAAAATGAACCATCACATAAAGTAACAAAAAAAAATATTGGGATGGATAAGAATCCGTCTGCCAATGCAGGGGGTGTGGGTTTGATCCCTGGTCTTGGAAGATCCCACATGCCACGGGCGACTAAGTCAGTGGGCCACAACTGCTGAGCCTGCAAATCTCGACTTCTTGGCCCGTGTGCTGAAACTCCTGAAGCCTGCACGTCCAGAACCTATGCTCCGCAGCAAGAGAAGCCACCAGTCAGAGGCCTCTGCTCGCCGCAGCTAGAGGAAGCCCTCACTCAGCACCGAAGATCTGGAGCAACCAAAACCAGGTAACATAAAAATTTGAAAAAAAGCGTGGAGAAGAGAAATGTTTAAAATGTTGAAGTCCATCATTGTCTTCATCCTTTAGCTTCATTTTCCAACAATAGTTGTGGTTTATAGTGGGAACTTTTTACTTCCTGACTTTTTTTTTACTATACTCAAACATATAAATATAGCATAATACCAAATGTACTATTCTGCGACTTACTTTTTTTCCCCTTAATGACAGATCTTGAACATTGAGTCACATATGTGTATAAAAGCCACCTTCATTCTTTTTAACTGTCACATACTACTCCATTTTACGGATTTCCCTTAAATTCCTTGAGTCGTGCCTGGATGCAGATGCTTTCCGCATGTGGACGTCCAGTTTACCTCTAGGACAATGTTTCCAGGAATATCTTCCTATAATATTTCTACTTGCATCTATGGCTAAAATTCCTAGAAATGAGATCACTTGCCTCAGATTGTGTTCATTTGGCAGTGAAACATAGGATGACCCAATGCCAGGAGAAGAAATGTAGACATCTTTTGTCTGGCATTACTTGATTGGCATCTGGACTGAGTAAGAAGTTTCCCACTGGGCAGAAATACAGAGTCCTTTGTGTCTCTAATGCTCACATCTCCTTGCCTCCTCTCTCCCCCGGCAGCCGAGTGAGTTAACCTCTTACTGGCCACTGTTATGTCAGCAAGAGAAAAATAAGTCTGTTTCTTGTGTCCCTAAATACTTTAGCGTTTTTTTATATATAATTCAAAAAGATATATGCATCCCAGTGTTCACTGACAGCATTATCTACAGTGGCCAAGACATGGGAAGCAACCTAAATGTCCATGGACAGAGGAATGGATAAAGCAGATGTGGTCCACGGACACAGGGAAATATCACTCAAGCATAGAAAAGGAGAGAGAGAATGCCATTTGCAGCAACCTGGATGGACCTAGAGATTATCATGCTAAATAAGTCAGAAAGAGAAAGACAAATATCACATGACATCTCTTAAATGTGGAATCTAAAAGAAAATAACACAAGTGAAACTCACAAATCAGAAATAGACACACAGAGAAAACAAATGTATGGTTACTAAAAGGGAAATGGGGAGGGAGAAAATAGGAGTTTGGGATTAGCAGATATATGCTACTGTATATAAAACAAATAACAGGACCTACTTATAGCACTGGGAATTATATTCAAGACCTTGTAATAATCCATAAGGGAAAAGAATCTGAGAAAGAATAGACATATATATGTATAACTGAATCACTTTGATATACCCTTGAAACTAATGCAATATTTTAAACCAGTTATATACTTCAATGAGAAAAAAAAAACAGCATTTCTGAAAGCAGAGATGATGTTTCAGATAAGCTGTTTTCTTTAAGACAGGGGTCAGCAAACTACAAGCTGTGAGCCACATCCAGCTATCATTTCTATTTATACAGTCTATGAGTTAAAAATGGATTTTATACTTTTAAGTAGTTGGAAAAAATTACAAGATAATATTGGTGATGGGTAAATTTTACATGAAATTCCAATTCCATGTCTACCTGTAAAGTTTGTTGGAACACAGTCATAGGGACGCTTTTTTGTTTTTAAGCTTTATTTTTGGCTGTGTTGGGTCTTTGTGGCTGCATGCAGGTCTTTCTCTAGTTACGGTGAGCAGGGGCTACTCTGTAGTTGGGGTGGGCGTGCTTCTCATGGAGGTGGCTTCTCTCGTTGTGGAGCACCAGCTCTAAGTTAGCATGAGGGCTTCAGTAGCTGTGGCTCAGAGGTCTGGTTGCTCTGTGACATGTGGGATCTTCCTGGATCAGGGATCGACCCTGCATTGGACCTCTCATCTCCTGCATTGGCAGGCGGATTCTTCACCACGGAGCCACCAGGGCAGTCCCCCACTCTTTCACAAACTGTGCCTGCCTTCACAGAACAAGGATAGAGTTCAGTGGTTGCAACCAGAAACTCTATGGCCCCCAAAGCTGAAAATATGTACTATCTGGCCTTTTACAGAAAATATTTTCCAAGTGTTCCTTTAGGTCTGCAGCATTACTTTTTCTTGTGTATGTGTCTCATTTTTTTCCCCTCCAAATGTTTCTCTATAATTCTCTGTTACTTTCTTTCTTCAACACTTCCCCAAAGATTACATGGCAAATTAGCAAAGCCCACTTCAATACTGAATTGTACTTTCCTACTTGCCAAGTTTCTGAAGGTAAAATGTATTTTAGGGAAAATAAAGAATAATAATTTTTACTTCAGTCTAAAATTAATTTTGGTCACAATATTAACACAAGGCTAATGAATTTCAGAAGGAAAGGAATTGTTTTTTAAATGAGTGAAACAATATAGCTCTGAATACTTCTAGTTTTATCTTTTTCTAGAGAAATATATTTAATTTTATGGTAGGAACCAGAGGAATCCCTTCACATTTGGAGTCCACTGAAACAAACAAAAAAAATTAACTCTTTCTGGGTCAGAATTGGTCAGAGGCTAAACAGCTGCTAAAGCATCCCTGAAAAACTCAGGGATGCAGGGAAGGGCTTAGTGCTTTTAGGTGAATTTCCTGACTATCTGGTGATTGCTTGTAAGGTGACAGGGTCCCCTTTAGCATCAAAAGAGAAGATGTGAGCAGGAATTCTGGTGGCCTCTTTCCAAAGTGGACTGCCGTGTTGAGGGAGCTATTTGGGGCAGTGGGATGGGACCATGCTGATGGTTGGCTTATGGAGCCAGAGCTTGGAAGTGTGGTGACTGCCTGAGAGTTAGATAATTAAACAGATGGCTCTAAGTGTGTTCCCAGGAACACAAAAAAAATTAACTCTTTCTGGGTCAGAATTGGTCAGAGGCTAAACAGCTGCTAAAGCATCCCTGAAAAACTCAGGGATGCAGGGAAGGGCTTAGTGCTTTTAGGTGAATTTCCTGACTATCTGGTGATTGCTTGTAAGGTGACAGGGTCCCCTTTAGCATCAAAAGAGAAGATGTGAGCAGGAATTCTGGTGGCCTCTTTCCAAAGTGGACTGCCGTGTTGAGGGAGCTATTTGGGGCAGTGGGATGGGACCATGCTGATGGTTGGCTTATGGAGCCAGAGCTTGGAAGTGTGGTGACTGCCTGAGAGTTAGATAATTAAACAGATGGCTCTAAGTGTGTTCCCAGGAACTTCCCTGGTGGGCCAGTGGTTAAGACTCTGTGCTTCCACTGCAGGGGGCATGAGTTTGATTCCTAGTCAGGGAACTAAGATTCCATAAGCTGCACAGTGGGGTTAGAAAAAAAATTGTGTTCCCAAACCTGCAACACCAGCTTCTCCTGGGATTCAATACAAATGCAAGTCGTCAGGCTCCTGCCCCTGAGGGTGAGGCCCCGCTCTCTCTTGAGTTTTAGCAAGCCTCCAGGTGATAGTGATGTTTGTTTAAACTAAGAACAGCTGCATCCAACCCATGCCTCATGGTTCAGAGTGGAGGCAGCTCTAAAGAGATCACATCTGCACTGGTGGTGGGAAGGTAGATTGGTGCAGTCACTATGGAAAAGAGTACTGAGGTTCCTTAAAAATAGAATCCCCATATGGTCCAGCAATCTCACTCTAAGGTATATATTCAGAGAAAACTCTCATTCATAAAGATACATGAACTCCATGGTTCATTGAGGCATTATTTACAACAGCCAAGACATGTGGTGGTGGTGGCTTAGTTGCTAGGTTGTGTCCAACTCTTGTGACCCCATGTAGCCTGCCAGGCTCCTCTGTTTATGGGATTCTCCAGGCAAGAATACTGGAGTGGGGTGTCATTTCCTTCTCCAGGGGATAGCAACCTAAATGTCCATTGACATGCATAAAGATGATGAGGTGTATATATATAGATATATATATATACACACATATATATATACACACAATATATATATATACACCCAATGATGAGGTGTATACATATATACACACACACAATGATGAGGTATATATTTTACATATATATAAAAATATATATATATAAATAAATATGTATATATATACACACACATTCAGTTATAAAGAGGAATGAAATAATGTCATTTGCAACAACACGAATAGATCTAGAGATCATACTGAGTGAAGTAGGGTAGACAAAGACAAATGTCATATGATATCGCTTACATCTGGAATCTTAAGAAAGGATATAAACAAATATTTTTTTACAAAACAGAAATAGATCTACAGACATAGAAAACAAACTTACGGCTATCGGTGAGGGAGAGATAAATTAGGAGTTTGGGGTTAACGTAAAAACACTACCAAATATAAGATAAACAACGAGGAGCCTCTGTAGTTTGTAACAACCTATAAAGGAAAAGAGTCTGGAAAAGAATAGACATAAATGTGTATAACTGAATCACTCTGCTCTGTACCTGAAACTAACACTGCTGCTGCTGCTGCTGCTAAGTCGCTTCAGGCGTGTCCAACTGTGCGACCCCAGAGACGGCAGCCCACCAGGCTCCACGGTCCACAGGATTCTCCAGGCAAGAACACTGGAGTGGGCTGCCATTTCCCTCTCTGGAAACTAACACACAACACTGCAAATCAACTATATTTCAATTTAAAAAAAAAAGAGAGACCACATGCTTCCCAGGGCTATTATTTCCCAGCCCCCTTCCAGGGCTGTTAAGTTTGAAGTTTCCTGTTGGTTGCTCATTTTTTTTTCTACTAACAACAATGGCAACAATCTAGCTAGAGCTTAGTAAGTTTCAAGGACTCTAGTGCATTAAAATGATAGTGCCCTGTGCTTCGCTGCTCAGTCATGTCTGACTCTTTACGACCCCACGGACTGTAGCTCATCAGGCACTTCTGTCCATGGGGATTCTCCAGGCAAGAACACTGGAGTGGGTTGCCATGCTCCCCTCCAGGGGATCTTCCCAACCCAGGGACTGAGCCCAGGTCTCCCGTATTGCAGGTATTTACCATCTGAGCCACCAGGGAAGCCCGTAACAGCTACTACTGATTGAGTGCTAAATATGTTCCAAACAACTTTCTAAGCGTTTTACTCTAACATCTCACTTGATTCTGAGCACAAGCTAAAGAGGTAGGTGTTGCCATTACCTCCATAAAACAGATGAGAAAAATAGAGTACAGAGAAGTTATGCCCTTTGGTGGAAGGTCATAGAGGCTGTGCCCCAGGTGTGAGCCAGGTGGTCAGGCTCCAGAGCTCTCACCTGGACCACCGTGCACTGTCATAGGTGTTCTGAGAGGCACTGATGAACTGATTCAATCCTCTCCAGATTACTCAGAATGTGAAATTTATTATACAAATTTTATTTAAGGATAGTTCATTCTATTTAAGTATAAAGTATAGTTGATTTATAGCGTTTTAGGTGGACAGCAGAGCGATTCAGTCATCCGCACGTGCGTGCTTAGTTGCTCAATCGTGTCCAGCTCTTTGTGGCTCTATGGACTGCAGCCCACCAGGTTCCTCTGCCCATGAGATTTCCCAGGCAAGAATCCTAGAGTGGATGGCCATTTCCTCCTCCAGGAGATCTTCCCAACCCAGGGATCGAACCTGCATATCCTGTATTACAGGTGGCTTCTTTACTGCTAAGTCATCCGGGAAGCCGTGTGCAAACATACACACGTGTGTTTTGCAGATTCTTTTGCATGGTAGGTCATTATGATATTCTGACTATAGTTCCCTGTCCTAGTTGTGATTAAGTAAGTTCTGCAGAGGAGGAGCCAGAGGCTCTGAGACATCAACTAACTTTCCTCAAATCACACAGTGCATTCAAGGCTTGCCCGGGTAGGGAAGCTGGCCGTTCTGTGCTGGGCTGCCTGGGCTATCACGCATGCGGTCTTTCTCCCCTCCCGTCTATGTGCTGGCACATAGGTCACCGTCACCGAGCGCTGCCAGCTGCTAATCCAGAGACCATGTCCCAACCCTGTCTGGGGTCAGCCTGACCCATTCCTCCTTATGTTTATCCCCAAACTGAGCACCACCCCAAAGATTTTCCAGGAGCTTCCTTGAAGCTTGCTATAAACCAGCAAAGGCACGTCCTGATTCAAGCATGACTCATTTGAACAGTTTTCATTAGTAAATAAATTGGGGAGGGGTAAGAGGGAAAGACACCAATTAGAATACAAGGTTAAATAATCAGAAAGATGCAGAGAGTCCTTGTGCCTGGAGGAAATCACCGAGTTCCATTAGCACTAATTAAGAAACACAGAATAGCCTTCCAGGCAGCATGAGGCTCGGGATTCAGGAACAGTGTGGTGGTGGAGAAAGTACGCTGCTTTCAAGTCTGAGAAATCTGGTCGCTTCAGGGTATCAGGCCGGCTTTCCTGGTGGCTCAGAGGTTAAAGCGTCTGCCTCCAATGCGGAAGACCTGGGTTTGATCCCTGGGTCGGGAAGATCCCCTGGAGAAGGAAATGGAGGGGAGTGGGGACTGTGCCATGGTGGGAGCTGAGGGAAGTGGAGTGGGAGGACCTGAATCAATGTTCAGAGTTCACTGGGGAATATCTTGCAGGCTATCTACTGAAACTGAGTAGGATTCTGTGGGCTTCTGGGCAAAAATGCTTTTCGTGTCCTGAGTTTCTTGTTTGCAGGAAATAAGCTTCATCCAGCCTCCGAGATCTTCCTTGAGTTCCAAAGGGCAGATTCAAACAGTTGCTAATCAGGGAAGGGAGGGGATGCAGAAATAAGGAAGGAGACTCTTGAGAGTCCCTTGGACCTGCAAGGAGATCAAGACAGTCAGTCCTAAAGGACATCAACCCTGAATATTCATTGAAAGGACTGATGCTGAAGCTGAAGCTCCAATACTTTGGCCACCTGATGTGAAGAGCTGACTCATTGGAAAAGACCCTGACGCTGGGAAAGATTGAGGGCAGGAGGAGAAGGGGGTGACAGAGGATGAGATGGTTGGATGGCGTCCCCAACTCAATGGACGTTTGAGTAAACTTTAGGAGATAGTGAAGGACAGGAAAGCTTGGCATGCTGCAGTCCATGGGGCTGCAAATAGTTAGACGTGACTTAGCTAGCGAGTGAACAACAATGATGACAATCAAGAAACGGGCTTCCCACGTGGCGCTAGTGGTAAAGAATCCACCTGCCAATGCAGGAGATGCAAGAGATATGGGTTCGATCCCTGGTTGGGGAGATTCTCTGGAGTAGAAAATGGCAACCCGACCCAAAATTCTTGCCTGGAAAATTACAAAGACAGAGGAGCCTGTCGGGCTGCAGTCCAGGGGAATCACGAAAATTTGGACACGACTGAGCACACACGTACACACACAGTCAAGAAACAATAGAGCAGTCTTGGGGCAGGGGCCTGGTTTCTCCTCAAGAAATACACAGGGAATTCCCTGGTGGTCCACTGGTTAGAAGTCTGCACTCCCACTGCTGAGGATAGGGGTTCAATCCCTGGTCAGGGAATTAAGAGCCCACAAGCCATGCAGCATAGTTAAGACAGAAAAGTAATTAAAATAACAGTATCTTTGAGTTCATCTGCTGAACTTAGGCCCCACCCAGGCTGAGCACAAGATTCCTAGAGCA
Organism: Madoqua kirkii; assembly: GCA_006408675.1. NCBI lineage: Eukaryota > Metazoa > Chordata > Mammalia > Artiodactyla > Bovidae > Madoqua > Madoqua kirkii. The sequence goes on from SJYC01090999.1 coordinate 31,755, forward strand.
CCACCCTGTCACCTCACCACCAACCAATGAGAAGAAAGTCACGTACCCTGTAGCCCTATAACCAGAGATTCGTGAACTTTTCAGTGTAAGGGACCGATTTCATGGAAGACAGCTTTTAAGGACCAGGGGGATGTGAGTGATGGGGAGCGGCTATAAATACAGATGAAGCTTTGCTCACGCACCCACCGCTCACCTCTTGCTGTGCGGCTCACCATAGACCACTGCCAGTCCATGGCCCAGGGGCTTGGGACCCCTGCTATAAACCACTGGAGAGTTTGGGGGTTTTGAGCATGAGCCGCCTGTTGTCTCTCCTTGGCTCTGCAACGAACCTTACTCTGCTCCCAATTCCCAGCATTTTGGTTTGTGGGGCCTCCCTGTGCATCTGGCTTATGAACTTGAGTTCAGTAATGTTACCACAAGGAGCAGCTTCTCTGATTCTAACTCCCATGAACTCACTCTGCTCTGGTGACACTGATCATCTTTCTCTTTTTCTGCAATGCTGGTTCCAAACCCAGGTGCTCCGCTAGCTCTTCCTTCCACCTGGATAGCCTTTCCTCTGAATCTTTGCTTCCTCATAACATCCAGGTTTTGGCTCAAGACTCATCTCTAGAGAAGTATGCCTTTTATATGTCTACCTTTACTTCTTTATTTTTGGCTGTGCTGGGTCTTCACTGCTGTGCTCAGGATTTCTCTAGTTGCAGTGAGCAGGAGGCCACTCTTTGATGTGATGCCCAGGCTTCTCACGTGGTGGCTTCTCCTGTGGCAGAGCATGGGCGCTAGAGCACAGGCTCAGTAATTGTGACACACGGACTTAGCTGCCCTGTGGCATGTGGAACCTTCCCGGACCAGGGATCAAACCCCTGTCGCCTGCACTGGCAGGCAGATCCTTAACCACTGAACTACTAGAAAAGTCCAAGAAGCACTTCTTAATGTAATGACTCTTTAATATTGCTCTTCCTCACAGCCTCCACTCCAGGCCAACCCACATCCACCGATACATTCTCTTCACTCTCTGAAATCACCTCAATTACTCATTGGTTCACTTAGCCTCTGTCTCCCTGCTCCAGACATCAGCATCCTGAGGGCAGGGCTCCACTATGATGCTCATCCAACACCCTCAGCCACCTGCAAAGCATCTGGTACCCAGTAAGTGAACCACAAGTATTAACCTGGAGCCTGGAGCCTCCCTGGTCAGTGGGGGGAACTCCAGATTCTTCAGTTTTCTCACTCCCGCCTGCTATCAGGAGCCTGTTCTGAAATCTGATCCTGGGTCGGTACTAAGCATTGTACATTGTCCCCAGGGGTAAGGGAGGTGAGAAGAGCCTGGGCAGCTAGCTGCCTTGCTCCAGGCTTGCCTGAAACTGCCAGTCTGAGCTCACCTTCTCAGCCCAGAAGGCATTTTTTTGTTTGTTTCTGATGGTGATTATTTGAATGAGGCACTTTTAGCTGCATAGCCCCGACAAAGGCTTCTCGACAGGGGGCCCATTAAGGCTGGCCTAAATAGGAGTCACCTGGAGGAAGTGAAGCCCCAGGGACCACTCGGAAAGCTTTAGCAGAGCTGCGGCCTCCTCCTTCACCAAGGTTTCCCCAGGCAATTAGATGGGCAGCGACAAGATTGCTCCCTTAGCATCTCCAGCCTCTGGGGCTCAGAGCTGTCTGCAAATCAGCCATCTGCCGAGCAGGATCCCTTCTGCCCTCTCTCCATTCTTCCCTAGCCTTGTCCTCCTCTTCCTCTTCCTCCCCTCCTTCCCTTCCTTCTTTTCCTCTCTTCCTTCCTTTTAAGTCTAAGAAAGTTACAAAAGGTCTATGAATTCCCCAGCTCTCCACTTCTTATTCCTGGCTATTGGCTCTACTCCATCCCTTTCTCCTGTATCTCTCCTGCCTCTAAAATCTGAAATATTGAAGTGACCTACTTTCATTTTGTAAATGGAGACCATGGAGCTGTGGGCCAGATGAATGGGAGACCTGGGCAGAGGCTTCCAGCTGGCGAGAACCTCGGGGTCCCACAAGTTATCTGACCAGGCTGCTGGCAGCTGTCAGATTTTCAAAGCTGGGCACCTTGGGCAGGGTTCATGCACCTGTAGTTCTTGATGTGGAGCATTTGAGGGGCAGCTCTTTTGAACAGCAGCAGGGATTTCTATAGCCGGAGTGCTATATTGGACCAAATGTTTACTGAGTGTTGCCATCACAGTGCTAAGTAAGGTGATCCAGTTACGAGTAATTGTGAGCACTTTATAAGGCAAGAACTTTGTGCACACCATCCGGTTTGGATCTCCGCCAAAGCTCTGTGAGATGGGAATGATTTGCACCCATTTTTCATATGAGGAAACTGAGGTGTAGAGAGGTTAAGTTGTACTGTTTCTCAAGTTACCAGAACTCTGTGAGACGAGAATTAGAATATTCATTTTATGCATGAAAATCCTGACTCTTGAGGGTAAAGGTCACAGGGCCAGTAAGTCAGAAATCAAGCACTCCTCAGCGGTCCCCTGGGCATGCTCTGCTGAAATGCGGGCCAGCTGATAAATTATCATTTGCCAAATGCTAAGGCTCAGTTGTTAGGAGAATTATTTACTCATTTTATGAGTACTTCCTGCACACCAGTTAGGTATTAGACTCAGTGGCGGTGAAATAGATTGCAAACCTGGCCTCTCATGCCTCCTTTCTCTCTATTCTTCACTTTTTGCCTTCTTTTCAAAATTTATTTTAATTGGAGGATAATTGCTTTACAATACTGTGTGGTTTCTGTCATACAGCAACATGAATCAGTCAGAGGCATACATATGTCCCCTCCCTCTTGAACCTCCCTCCCACCTCCCACCCCATCCTACCCCTCAAGGTTGTGGCAGAGCACCACGGTGTGAGCTCCCTGCGTCCTACAGCAGATTCCACTGGCTATCTAATTTACCTATGGTTTCAATGCAGCTCTTTCAGTTCGCCCCTCCCTCTCCTTCCCCTACTGGCTCCACAAGTCTGTTCTCTATGTCTATGCCTCCACTGAAGCCCTGAAAACAGGTTTATCAGTAACATCTTTCTAAATTCCATATATATATGTGTTAATACATGATGTTTGTTTTTCTCTTTCTGACTTACTTCACTCTGTATCAGTTCAGTTCAGTCGCTCAGTCGTGTCCGACTCTTTGTGACCCCATGAACAGCAGCATGCCAGGCCCCCCTGTCCATCACCACTTTCCGGAGTTCACTCAAACTCATGTCCATCGAGTCGGTGATGCCATCCAGCCATCTCATCTTCTGTTGTCTCCTTCTTTTCCTGCCCCCAGTTCCTTCCAGCATCAGTCTTTTCCAGTGAGTCAACTCTTCGCATCAGGTGGCCAAAGTACTGGAGTTTCAGCTTCAACATCAGTCCTTCCAATGAACACCCAGGACTGATTTCCTTTAGGATGGACTAGCTGGATCTCCTTGCTGTCCAAGGGACTCTAAAGAGTCTTCTCCAACACCACAGTTCAAAAGCATCAATTCTTCAGTACTCAGCTTTCTTCACAGTCCAACTCTCATGCCCATACATGACCACTGGAAAAACCATAGCCTTGACTAGACGGACCTTTGTTGGCAAAGTAATGTCTCTGCTTTTTAATATGCTGTTTAGGTTGGTCATAACTTTCCCTCCAAGGAGTGTCTTTTAATTTCATGGCTGCAATCACCATCTGCAGTGATTTTGGAGCCCAGAAAAATAAAGTCAGCCACTGTTTCCACTGCTTCCCCATCTATCTGCCATGAAGTGATGGGACCAGATGCCATGACCTTAGTTTTCTGAATATTGAGCTTTAAGCCAACTTTTTCACTCTCCTCTTTCACTCTCATCAAGAGGCTCTTTAGTTCTTCACTTTCTGCCATAATAGGCTCTAGGTTCCTCCACCTCATTAGAATGGACTCAAATGCATTCTTTTTTGGGCTGAGTAATATTCTACTGTATATATGAATCACAAATTCTTTATCCATCCATGTTTCCATGGACATCTAGGTTACCTCCTTTCTCTTTAGCCACACCCCTTTGTAACATGACAGAGTGCCAGTTTAGACTTCAAGAGGCCTCGCAGTTTCTGCTCTCTCATTTATTTCTTTTCGGCTGTGCTGGATCCTCACTGCTGCGTGGGCTACTCTCTAGTTGTGTACAGAAGCTCCCCCACTGGCCTCTCTTGTTGCAGAGCATGGGCTCTAGGGTACACGAGCTTCCGCAGTTTGGGCGTGAGGGCTCAGTAGTTGTGGCTCCAGGGCTCTAGGGCACAGGCTCAGAGGTTGTGGTGCATGAGCTTAGTTACTCCGTGGCAGGTGGGAACTTCCCAAATCAGGGATCTGATCCCGTGTGTCCTGCATTTGCAGGCAAATTCTTTACCACTGAGCCCCCAGGGAAGCCCTTCTGCCCTTTCTTGGAACGAGTTCTATGGGAATAGCTCTGGACTCAGCAGCCAAGGTGTGAGAGACACATGGCCTAGTCACACATGTCACCTTAGCTGGCAGCCAGCCAACTCCTAGACACAGAGCTGTGTGGCTGACCAGCAGCTGACCGTAGGTGCCTAAGTGGGCACGGCCAGACCAGAAGAACTGCCCCACAGAGGAGCCTGGCGGGCTACGGTCCAAAGGGTCAGAAAGAGTCAGACATGACTGAAGAGACTTAGCATGCACGCAGAGGCTCACTGCTGCTGCTGCTGCTGCTGCTAAGTCGCTTCAGTCGTGTCCGACTCTGTGCAACCCATAGGCGGCAGCCCACCAGGCTCCCCCGTCCCTGGGATTCTCCAGGCAAGAACACTGGAGTGGGTTGCCATTTCCTTCTCCAGTGCATGAAAGTGAAAGTGAAGTTGCTCAGTCGTGTCCGACTAGTAGCGATCCCATGGACTGCAGCCCACCAGGCTCCTCCGTCCATGGGATTTTCCAGGCAAGAGTGCTGGAGTGGGGTGCTATTGCCTTCTCCGCAGAGGCTAACTAATACAGCCCAGATTGCCAACCCGCACAATCATGAGCTTACTTAGTGATTCTCAAAGTGTATCCTGAAGCCCAGCATTATCAGCATCACCTGGGAAACCTGTTAGAAATGCAAAATTTAAGGCTCCCCTTAAGAACTACTGAATCACAAGCCCTAGGAGTGGGCCCAAGTGACATTTTAAAAAAGCTGTCTGGGTGATTGTGATGCATGCTAATGTTTAAGAACCACTAAGTACGTGGTGCTGGGGTGGATTGGGGGCAGGAGGAGAAGGGGACGACCGAGGATGAGATGGCTGGATGGCATCACGGACTTGATGGACCTAAGTCTGAGTGAACTCCGAGAGATGGTGATGAGCAAGGAGGCCTGGCGTGGTGTGATTCATGGGGTCGCAAAGAGTCGGACACGACTGAGCGACTGAACTGAACTGAACTGAAGTACGTGGTGTTATATTAAGCCACTAAGTCTTGGAGTAGTTTGTTACCCAGCAGAGGCTAACTAGGGCTTCCACATGGCTCAGTGGTAAAGAACCCACCTGCCAATGCTGGAGACATCAGAGATGCAGGTTCAGCCCTTGGGTCAGGAAGATCCCCTGGAGGAGGGCATGGCAACCCACTCCATGTATTGTTGCCTGGAGGATTCTCTGGACAGAGGAGCCTGGCAGGCTACAGTCCATAGGGTTGGAAAGAGTCAGACATGGCTGAAGAGACTTAGCATGCACACAGAGGCTAACTAACACAGCTGGGGAAGGGAAATTCACCAGTGTCCCTGAGATGCTGAAAGTTCATTAAGAGAGACAACATATTCTTAAATGCAGTCTATATTAAAATTATAAACCACTATCAGATTGTGTAATAATAATAATGATAAGTAACAGCTAAATAAGTGGTTACAGTATGTCGGCATTCATTATTTCACTTAGTCCTCATAGGAACTTCTTTGAGGTGGGTGCTCTTTTTATGTCCATTTCATAGATGAAGAAACTGAGGTCTAAAGAAGAGAAGAGCTTTACCTGAGGTCATTTAACCAGTCAGAGGCAAAGCCAGGATTCTGCCCCAGGGCTCTCCCAGACTCTGCAGCACACACTCTAGTGTGATCTAAACCCTAAGTGTGGTACACACAGTGTGCTGTGGAGGACTTCCCTGGTGGTACAGTGGACAGGAATCCGCCTGCCAATGCAGGGGACACAGATTCGATCCCTGGTCTGGAAAGATTCCACATGCCACTGAGCAGCTAAGCCCATGCATTACAACTACGAAGCCCACGTTCTAGAGCCCATGGGCCGTAACCACTGAACCCACAGGCTGGCACTACTGAAGTCCATGCACCTGAAACCTGTGTTCTGCAACATGAGGAGCCTGTGCACCACAAAGGAGAGTGGCCCCTGCTTGCCACAACTAAAGAGGGCCCATACTCAGCAGCAAGGATCCAGAGCAACCAACAGTAAATACATAAATAATTTTTTTAAAGTGTTGCCGTGGACATCCAGAGGGAGAGACTTGCCATTCCACCAGGGAGTCAGGAGATGCTTTTAAGGCAGAGGGAGTCCCTGGCTTGACACAGGACTGTGACACATGGCAGCAGAAGGGAAAAAGAATCTCAGATGGAAGAGACAACTTGAGCAAAGACGAGGGAAACAGTGAACCTCAGGAAGATCGAGTAGCTTCACTGACAAAAGAGAGAGTTTCAGGGAAGGACTGCAGTGCAATTTTAAATTCAGAGCCTTACAAAGACTCAGCATTAATAATCTTGTTGGACACGAGGTGTGGAAAGGTTATTTGAAATATTAAATTATTCAACCCGGCATTAACAGACTGTCTCCTGAATTTTGGGTGCTGTGGTCTCTGAATTGATTTCCCTCCACCATTTTGACTAGAAATAGTTTGAAGATGTCAGACTTGAAAGGGTAGGGGAAATATTTAGTTGTTGTTTTAGGTGAATCTCTGGCCTGAATTTTTTATTTAGATTTTTTTTTCTTGAAACATATGCAGCAGGTAAGACCGTCCTCTTTCTGCTTTCCTCTCTTTATATATCATCAACCAAAAGGGCGAAGAGCGTTGAAGAGTGGTGAATGTGAGCAGGATTCTGCCAGGTTTACTGTAAGATGCGGCCCCTGCTCCCAAGGAACGTAGCAATTGAATTGAACACCAAACTATCTGGCGCACACTCTTTTTATTTACTCATTTATTTTTGGCTGTGCTGGGTCTTGGTTATGGCACACGGGCTCTTTGTTGCTGCCTAGAGCCTTTTTCTAGTTGCAGTGAGTGGGGGCTATTCTCCAGTTGTGGTGTGCGGGCTTTTCAGTGTGATGGCCTCCTCTTGTTTTGGAGCATGGGCTTTTGGGCACAAGGGCTTCAGTAGTTTGGGCACATGGGTTTAGTTCCTCTTTGCTATGTGGGATCTTAATTCCAAGACCAGTGATCGGAACCCATGTCCCCTGCATTGGCAGCCAGATTCTTAACCACTGGATCACCAGGGAAGTCCCATAGCACAAATTCTAAGGACCATGAACAGTGAGAGAAGAGAAAGGCCGGGGTAGGCTGAAGAAACCAGGAAGACTTCAGGGAGAAGTTAGTGCCAGTGGAGGAAAAAAACATTTCAGCTTCACGCTGACATTCAATATGTTAGCGCCATTCTTAGTGTCAACTAGAATATACTTTTATCCAAACAAGAAAAACAAACAGATGACCTTTTACCTAAAACATTCTTGGTATCTTTTCAGTCTGAAATAGCAAATTTGTTTCACCCATTGATTGGGTCAGTTCTGCTTGGAGCTCTATCTCGAAAAGGATTTTGAGTCTTTGATAATCTCAGAGGAGATGAGTGCTGGAATCCATTAGTGGTGTCTGCCACAGGTATCGGAGAAGGCAATGGCACCCCACTCCAGTACTCTTGCCTGGAAAATCCCATGGACAGAGGAGCCTGGTGGGCTACAGTCCATAGGGTTGCTAACAGTCGGACACGACTGAGCAAATTCACTTTCATGCATTGGAGAAGGAAATGGCAACCCACTCCAGTGTTCTTGCCTGGAGAATCCCAGGGACAGGGGAGCCTGGTGCGCTGCCGTCTATGGAGTTGCACAGAGTCAGACATGACTGAAGCGACTTAGCAGAAGTAGCAGCAGCCACAGGTATGGAAGAGCAAGGAAGAATACCATAAATGTGTTTTTTCTGTCTTTTGTACTTTTCTCTATAAATTGAAATGACATTTTTGTTTTTATATACTGGACTAGCTGAAATATTTAACTGGACTTCACATCTTGCATTGATTTTTAGGACAGAGACACATAAGAAAAATTAAACAAATATTTGAAAAAAGAGTCTTCCAGAACATTTTTACTCAAATAGTTAAATTTTAAACAGATATCCTGTACTTTATTTACAGGATGACAAACTGACTCCTTTATATTCTGAAAGATGACTCTGAGGCACAAAAAAATCGCTAGATAATGTAATGATAAACTATACATCTGTGTGAACATCAAGCTGTGTTCTGTTGAAAATGTATATTCTAATGTATATTCTAGACTTCTCTGGTGGTCTAGAGGTTAAGAATTCTCCTGCCAATGCAGGGGACATGGGTTCGATCCCTGGTCCGGGAAGATCTCATATGCCAAGGGGCAACTGTGCCTGTGCACATTAATTACTGAAGCCTGGGTGCCTAGAGACCATGCTCTGCAAAAAGAGAAGCCACTGCAATGAGAGGCCCACGCTTTGCAGTGAAGAGTGGTCCCAACTCAGTGAAACTAGAGAAAGTCCGCTGGCAGCAACAAAACCCTAGGGTAGCCAAAAAATAAATTATAACTTTTTTTAAGTTAACAAAATTAAAAAAAATCAAGAAAAACAAAATATATGCTCTTGGTTGAGAGTCTATTATATTAAGAAGAGAAAGTGAAGGTATTCGTTGCCCAGTTGTGTCCAACTCTTTGCATCCCCATGGACTGTAGCCTGCCACGATCTTCGGTCCATGGAATTCTCCAGGCAAGAATACTGGAGTGGGTAGCCATTCCTTTCTTCAGGGGATCTTCCCAACCCAGGAGTCAAAACCAGGTCTACCCAAACAGCAGGGAGATTCTTTACTGTCTGAGCCGTAAGGGAGGGAATACTCATTTAAGGATACAGTTACTTACTAGAGTGGTTATTAGATGATTCTAAAGTGACGGACTCTAAGTTACTTAGGACAGCAGCTCTAGGTGCTGGAGGATAAAAATCAGGAAGAGAAGTGGGTCACGTGGAGGGAAAATGTTCTTGATTAGATAACAATGATAACAAGAGGAATGGGGTGGAGGGACAGATCGTCTGTAGCAGAGCATGTGCAACGCAGTAAATGGGACTCCCCAGCACTGTGCTGTGCATGCTCTCTTTCACCTAAGCCAAATTCATGTTCAAATGCCAATTTCAGTTCAGCTCAGCAAATATTTATTTAGCACTTACCAAGTGTATTAAAATTCTCCAGAGAAGCAGAAACTGACTCACTTGATTATGGAGGCTAAGAAGAGGAGACCCAAGAAAGTCAGTGGTGTAACTCCAGTCCAAGTCTGAAGACCGGAGAACCAGGAGCGCTTCTGGTTTAAGTCCTGATCCAAGGACAGGAGGTCAATATCTTGGCTCAAGGATTCAGGTAGAGAGAGGGCAAATTCTTCCTTCCTTCACCTTTTTGATCTATTCACACTCTCGATGAATTGAATGAGATTCACCCACGCTGGGGAGGGCAGCCCATTTTACTCAGTCTACAGACTCAAATGCTCATCTCATGTAGAAATGCTCTCCCAGACACACTCAGAAATAACGTCTAGCCAAATGTCTGGGCCCATGGCCCAGTCAAGTAGACACATAATATTAACCATTGCAACAAGCATCTGGCATCATGTTTAATGCTGAAAATACAGAGATAAATAAGAAAAGGTTCCTCATCCCAGAAATCTTTCAGCTCTAACGAGATTCAGAAGAGTTGCTTTTATTCAGTCTCATATATAGATGTATAATTAGATTCTCCAGAGGTTTTAAAATTAAAATTTGGTGAGGACATACCCCAGAGGAAGCTGTACACATGAGCTCAACATTCCTGTTCTGGAATGTTCATAGGAGCATAGTTCAAGAAAGACCCAAAGCGGAAACAGCCTCAATGGATACATACATCATATACTCATGTAATACTGTATTATTATATGGATATAGCACATGAAGTTATTGCATGAATATATATTGATGGATTTCTCAGGTGGTGCTAGTGGTAAAAGACCCGCTGCCAGTGCAGGAGACACAAGAGACTTGGGTTTGATCCCTGGGTTGGGAAGATCCCCTGGAGGAGGGCATGGCAACGCACTCCAGTGTTCTTGCCTGCAAATCCCACAGACAGAGGAACCAGGCGGGCTACAGTCCATGGGGTTGCAAAGAATTGGACATGACTGAAGTGACTTAGCATGCACAAGTATATTCATGGAATGCTATACAGCTGTGAAAATAAAGCAGTGAAAATAAATAAAGTCTTTCTCATACAACTATGAGGAAGAATCTAGAGTACATAAAACTGAACAAAAGAAGCAAGATAAAAGAACTTCCCTGGTGATCCACTGGTTAAGAATCTGCCTTATAACGCAGGGGACACAGGTTCAATCTGTGGTCAGGAAACTAAGATCCCACGTGTTGAGGGAGGAACTAAGCCCTTGTGCCACAACCAGAGAACTCACGCACCACAGCAAAGGTCCTGTGTGCGGCAACTAAGACCCGACACAACCAAAGAAAGGAAGAAATGCTTTAAAAAGAAGCAAGATAGAAAAGAAAACATACAGGACGATTTCAGTAATGGAAAGCTCAAAAATAGGCAGCATGGAACTCTACTGTTGAGGGATGTGTCTGTAGATTATAACGCTACAAAGGAAGGCAGGGAAAAACCTGAAAATCCTGGAAAGTGGGGACAGTTGGTTCCCGAACAGGCCTCATACATGGAGGGCAAGGAAAGACTGAAGATAGAGACAGACCTTTCCAGATTAGCAGGTGGTAGGTTTAATGAGAAGGGAACTCACACATGAGGCTTATCTTGCGTGCCACAAGATGGGTAGATCTCCACACGTGCTCCCAGGATCTTAGTTTTTATAGAGGCCATGGTGGTATTCAGTCACACTTCCCATCCAGATGGTCTCAAGTCTTACTCTCTCAATTGATGCCTTACTCTCTCAAGGCTATGTCCTTGGAACTGCTCCTAGGGTGGGAATGGGGGAGGGACATATATCGCAAGGACAGGGGACAGGATGGAGAGCCTCTGATTGCCCAGGTCCTGCTCAGGGGTCAACCGCAGTCATATTCTCTGATGACCTCCTCCGACAGGGAGGTAGGGATCATGATGGGGAAATGAACTTGAGGGTTCCTGGGGAGGTTGGAATCTTCTATTCTTGACCTTGGTGGTGGTGACGTGGATATCTGCTTACTATTTACGGTACACAGTGTGTTCGTGGCTTTTGCTCTTTTAAGAATATATTCCAGTAAAGAAAAGGTAGAAAAAAATAAGAAAAGGAATTTTAGATAACCAACAAGGACCTAGCACAGGGAACTATACTCTATATTTTGGGATAATCTATAAGGGAAATGAATCTGAACAACAAAAAATAGATATATATGTACATATAAGTGAATCACTCAGGCAGTAAAGAATCTACCTGCAATGCAGGAGACCTGGTTTCGATCCCTGGGAAGGGAAGATCCCTTGGAGGAGGGCATGGCTCCAGTATTCCAAAGTCTCCACTCCAGTATTCTTGCCTGGGGAATCCCCATGGACAGAGAAGCCTGGCAGGCTACAGTCCATGGAATCACAAAGAGCTGGATACCAGTGAGCGACTAAGCACAGTACATCCTAAGTGAATCGCTTTGCTGTACACCGCAACTAACACAGCACTGTAAATCAACAGTACGTCCATTAAAGAAAAAAAGAAAATTTGATCACATTAAATGAAACAAAGTAGTAATAGGGGAAAGATCAGAGGAGGAAAATGTGGCAATATGCCAAGACATCTCCCCCTAGTTTTATTGAGAGATAATTGACATACATCGCTGTATAAGTTTAAGGTATACAGTGTGATGGTTTGTTTTACATGCCAAAACATTGCTCAAAAATTTGTATCCTATTTGTTTATAATCAGTGATTTTGCTGTCACACTTTCTTCCTTAAAATTTAACACACACACACACACACACACACACACACACACTCCACATTGAAATATGGGCTCCATACTGTGTCTAGGTGTGTAGTAATCTCAACTTGTTAAATTATGCAGAGAAAACTAGACACCACCTGGGCTGTGGGGAAGACAGCTGAATGAATTCCAAGGCATGGTATCTAAAAACCTCTCAGAGATACGCCCTGTAAGTTTAAACTTCCAAAGTGATGATATATTCAGACTTGAAAAAGGAAAACATGTTTATTTTGCCCTTGCAGGGGGCTTCCTTGGTGGTTCAGACATAAAGAATCTGCCTGCTATGTGAGAGACCCAGGTTTGATCCCTGGGTTGGGAAGATCCCCTGGAGTAGGAAATGGCAACCCACTCCAATATTATTGCCTAGAATATCTTGTGGACAGAGGAGTCTGGTGGGCTGTAGTCCAAGGGGTCGCAAGAATTGAAAATAACTGAATGACTAAACCACCCCCACCAACGTCTCTTGAGAGTGGGCAAAATCATCCCCATTTGGGTATCACCCTTCCCTTGTAACTCAGTAGGTAAAGAATCAGTAAAGAATCCACCTGTGATGCAAGAGATGCTGGTTCGATTCTTGGATTGGGAAGATCCCCTGGAGGGGGGCATGGCAACCCACTCCAGTATTCTTGCCTGGAGAATTCCATGGACAGAGGAACCTGGCGGGCTACAGTCTGTGGGGTCTCAAGAGTCAGGCACGACTTAGTGGCTAAACTACTACTACTCCTACTCTAGAACAATTCTGTTCAACATAAATATATGCAATGAATACAAGGTGAGCCACAAATGTGATTGTAAGCTTTCTGGCACATGCATGCTCAGTCGTTAAGTAGTGTCTTACTCTTTGCAACCCCCTGGACTGTACCCTCCAGGCTCCTCTGCCTGTGGGATTCTCCAGGCAGGAATATTGGAGTGGGCTGCCATGCCCTCCTCCAGGGGATCTTTCCAACCCAGGGATCAAACCCAAGTCTCCTGCCTCGGCAGGCACATTGTTTACCATTGAGCCACCCAACTATACAGAAGCTTTCTAGTAGCTCCACTAAAAAAGTAAAAAGAAATGAGCAAGATTACTTTTAATAACATATTTTATCTGACCCAGCATCTAAAATATTATCATTCTGTCATGTAATCAATAGGAAAAATGGACATACCTTACACTTAAAAAACAACAACAACAGTAAGTCTTGGTAAATCCTGTATTTTACACTCACAGCATATCTCAGTTTGTACTAGTGGCTTTTCAAGTTCTCAGCAGCCCATGTGGCTTGTGGCTGCTCTACTTTGACAGTACATTTCCAGAACAAAAGATCATGAGGGTCTGTTTTTTACATTGCTGTATCTTTAGTGCCTAATGCCATGCATAGCCCATGCTGCTGCTGCTGCTAAATCGCTTCAGTCGTGTCTGACTCTGTGCGACCTCATAGACGGCAGCCCACCGGGATCCCCTGTCCCTGGGATTCTCCAGGCAAGAACACTGGAGCGGGTTGCCATTTCCTTCTCTAATGCATGAAAGTGAAAAGTGAAAGTGAAGTTGCTCAGTCATGTCCGACTCTTAGAGACCCTATGGACTGCAGCCCACCAGGCTCCTCCATCCAGGGGACTTTCCAGGCAAGAGTAATGGAGTGGGGTGCCATTGCCTTCTCTGCAATTCTTCTTTTATTGAATTAGATTTATTTCCTAGTAATACTTTTTAAGAAGAACTTACAGGAATTTTATTTCCTAATTCACCCTTCAGCATCATACTCAAAGGGCAAATTGTCTAGCTGGAAAATTCTTGAGTTACTTTTTCTATCAAGTGTTGTATAGTTTTAAGGTCACAGCTTTTCTTTGTTCTTTTGACTGATTGTATTTTGTGGTCAAGAATCCCACTTTCTCCTCCCCAAAGTGCTCTTTGTGTGCTACATTTCTCTTGTTACTTCCCACTGGAAAATGCTTATCTCTGTATTCACGTTGGAGGATTATTTGACTGTGTCTGTCACACTTGGGGTTCTCTCTCCTGGTCTAAGAATATCATTATAGGCATTGCTCCTGGGCTTCTGGCATTGGATGTTGTTTTTTGGAAGCCTGAGCACAGCTTTGTTTAATCCCTTAGAACAGTGGTCCCCAACTTTTTGGCACCAGGGATTGGTTTTGTGGAAGACTATTTTTCCATAGATGGGAGTGGGGAAGATGGTTTGGGGATGATTTAAGGGGAATTACATTTACTATGCTGCTACTGGTCTGACAGGGGAGTTCGGGCAGTAATGTGAGTGATGGGGAGCAACTGTAAACACAGATGAAGCTCTGCCTGTTGCTAGCGATGAAGAGCCCAGTTGCCAGTGCAGCAGATGTAAGGACACGGTTCAATCCCTGGGTCAGAAAGATCCCCTGCGGGAGGATGTGGGAACCCACTCCAGTATTCTTGCCTGGAGAATCCCATGGACAGAGGAGCCTGGTGGGCTATAATCCATAGAGTTGCAGAGTTGGACATGACTGAAGCAACTGAGTAAGCGTGCATGCAAACTAATCTTTATCTTTCTAGTTAAGAAAGAGAAGTACTAGCTAGTCCTAGTGGAACTACCTCTAGCTAAAACCCCTTGTCTTGTCAATTCTTCACAAATTTATTGTTTCTTGGTCAAGAAGGTATAAAATCTTTTTCCTTTTGTTCATGTCTCTGGTCTCTTTTGAAATCTTTTGTGTATATGTAAAAATGCAATAAAATTTGTATGCTTTTCCCTTGTTAATATTTCTTTGTCAGTTTAACTTTCAGACCCAGCCAGGGACCTAAGAGGGTTGAAGAAAACTGTCTCCCCTCTGCACTGTGATCAGTCCAAGCCTCTATTCTTTGTCAGTAATTTATTAGTCTATGCCAATAATTCTGTGTCAGTCACCATTTCTGCTTATTATTTCTATAATGATGTATTTTTGATCCCTAGTTTGTTTCTTTAGTTCCATAATCTCCCTTTCATTTCTCTCCATTACTTCATTTTCAGTTTGAATTATTGTTTTACTTAATTCACGCTTTTCTTAAATTATTTTGTAGCAAGAAGCATGCACAGGGAATTTGTCTTGTCTTTCTTAGATTATATCCCCCCCCCCCCTTTCTTCTGAGTATACCCTTTATCTGCCTCTCTTCTCCCTTTCTTACTTCCTCCTTTGCTCTGTCCCTATCTCTTTCTTTTTATTTCTTCTGTTTCAGTATTTGCTTGACTGCCATAACATTTCTTTGGATCTTGATCCAGCTTGCACAGCTCTGCCCACTTTCTAGACAATATAATGCACTATACATGGATTTTCCCAAAATTTCTTCTTTATCTAAGACCAATTTGTCTTTCTGACTTGCAGTCTGAAGACTGAATATTGTTTTCCATGTACTCTTGTTACTTTGATGTAACCAGGACATGAAGTTGAAGGTGTGTCAACTAGGAAAAAAATGCACAACCTGTAAGTTGAGAATTATTTAAAATATTTATTTGTGCGGCTGCATTGGGTCTTACTTGTGGCACACAGGCTCTGTAGTTGTGGTGCTAGGGCTTGGTTCCCCTGCTGTGTGTGGGATCTTCATTCCCTGACAGGGATTGAACTCTTGTCCTCTGCATTGGCAGGTGGATTCTTAACCACTGGACCATGAGGGACATCTGAGAATTATTTTATTACTTTCTGAGGACTTAAGCCCAAGGAGGGGGACAGGGGTGGGCAGCCTTTCAGCTCTGAGGGACTGCTCTGAAGGGATAGGAAAGGAGGCAAGATATGTAGGAGTTTTTGCAACAAAAGCCAGGTAATTGGAACATCAAAATATTACTGTTAATTAAAGAAAACCAGATATCTCGTTAATGAATTTAGTGCTTTTCTGTGTTTGGGGAGCTGCAGGAGGCTAGACTCATTGAAATCATTTCTTCCATGTACACCTTAATTGTCTACAGCCAGTATTCTGTTATTTCCCATCCTGAGTCCCCTCAGGATGCACTCGGGGTGACTACAGTAGCTGATGGTGGTCAGCCTGTTTCCAGCTTGAGTTCTCTCAGGGTTCACTCACTGGGCAGCTGTAGTGGCTGACGACTCGATGGCTATAATGTCCTTTGTTTGCTGATATGGCAGGTGGCATTCTCTGTCCACAGGTGTGTGGCTGGGGCTGTGGAGGAATGTTCTGCTGGGGCTGTGAATCCTTTCTTGGAGCCCTGAGCTTGTTCTATACCAGGATCTACTCTGCCTAGGTCTGTTTTATTCCCCAGGAGCCTGGAAGCCTCAGGCTTTGGAATTCCCCCTGATTTAGCCTTGGTGGTTTTCTTGCCTCTTCTGAAATCCTGAACCTCTTTAGTGGCAGGTAAGATCTTCTGCTCCGGAGGATTTCTTCCCTGTATTTTCCTGGGCTGCCTGAACATCTACGCAGTATGCTTCTCTAGAAATTAGTGGGTATGAGTACACGTACGAGAATTTTGTCTACTCATCTTCATCCCTTAAGATTGTTTCTAATAGAGAGGGGTTGAGTTAGGAGCCTAGAAGAGCTCTTTCTTGTGCAATAATGCCTTACAAAACACATATTTGCTTTCATGCTCAGGAGTCTCAAAATAAGCTCTGGCTTGTCTGAGCTAAGCTGGGTTTGGTTGCACTTGACTGGACTCCAGGCTTCCTGTCTGCTTCAGAGATGTTCCATATCTCCCTTTGGGGACCAAGATGGAAAAGGGCTACTGTGTGGTAGGGTCACAGACTAAAAAGCTAAGTTGAATCATACAAGTGCATGTAAAGCCTGTTTGTGTCATGACTGCTAATATATCTTATGGCAAAAATCTAGCCCCAGTGGGTGGTCAGTGACATCACATGGCAAAGGAATCTTTTTCCAGTCTATCTGAGAGGCCTCCCTCTCTCACCAAGTCTTTTGAGAATCTCCCATTTCTTTCATTTGCCACAACTTTTGCAATTTGGGGCAACAAGTTATGTCACCTTTTCTTGATTAGAATTTGGATAATTTTTTTAAGTTTAAAAATTTGTTAAATTTATCTATTTAATTTTCCTAAGAACTAGAGGAGGACAGATCTTTGATCCAGCCTCAAATCTTTACCCAGAAATCCCCTTTCAGTCTCTGTAGGGGTTACTAAGCTTCTTTAGAAAGCAAACTCTAATTTTTAATGATAATAACCTCTATTGCAAACCTGATTTTCTCCTGCTTTAATTGGATCTCCAGTTCTGTGCTTCTCTCTGAGGGTGTTTGACCCACAGTAAATCAATTTGAATTTGGCCTCTCTAGTTTCCTTAGACATCTTCTCTGTTTGGCTACAGTCTTTATGTTTTAAAACTAACACTGGGCATCTGCAGGGCATAAATAAATTAGATTGCATTTAAATAAATTAGATTGCATTTAAAGGGGAAATAAAGTGAGAGTAATGGCTTAATTTTTTTTTTTTAATTTAACAATGAATCACTGGAAAGTTTATTAAAAGTTTTGTGTGCAGAGTTGACCTACCAATACTGGTGATCAGGCCCCAAACTAGACTTTTCCACTTGTGAGATCTAAAGTTCTGGAGTCAGAGTTGTTGACGAGCCTGGTGTAAGGGAGCTGAAAGTATATGGTACACATATATTTAATATCAGTGGTGAAGAATCTGCCTGCCATTGCAGGAGGTGTGGGTTCAATCCTTTGTTCAGGAAGATCCCCAGTGTCTAGGTGTGTAGTAATCTCAACTTGTTAAATTATGCAGAGAAAACTAGACACCACCTGGGCTGTGGGGAAGACAGCTGAATGAATTCCAAGGCATGGTATCTAAAAACCTCTCAGAGATACGCCCTGTAAGTTTAAACTTCCAAAGTGATGATATATTCAGACTTGAAAAAGGAAAACATGTTTATTTTGCCCTTGCAGGGGGCTTCCTTGGTGGTTCAGACATAAAGAATCTGCCTGCTATGTGAGAGACCCAGGTTTGATCCCTGGGTTGGGAAGATCCCCTGGAGTAGGAAATGGCAACCCACTCCAATATTATTGCCTAGAATATCTTGTGGACAGAGGAGTCTGGTGGGCTGTAGTCCAAGGGGTCGCAAGAATTGAAAATAACTGAATGACTAAACCACCCCCACCAACGTCTCTTGAGAGTGGGCAAAATCATCCCCATTTGGGTATCACCCTTCCCTTGTAACTCAGTAGGTAAAGAATCAGTAAAGAATCCACCTGTGATGCAAGAGATGCTGGTTCGATTCTTGGATTGGGAAGATCCCCTGGAGGGGGGCATGGCAACCCACTCCAGTATTCTTGCCTGGAGAATTCCATGGACAGAGGAACCTGGCGGGCTACAGTCTGTGGGGTCTCAAGAGTCAGGCACGACTTAGTGGCTAAACTACTACTACTCCTACTCTAGAACAATTCTGTTCAACATAAATATATGCAATGAATACAAGGTGAGCCACAAATGTGATTGTAAGCTTTCTGGCACATGCATGCTCAGTCGTTAAGTAGTGTCTTACTCTTTGCAACCCCCTGGACTGTACCCTCCAGGCTCCTCTGCCTGTGGGATTCTCCAGGCAGGAATATTGGAGTGGGCTGCCATGCCCTCCTCCAGGGGATCTTTCCAACCCAGGGATCAAACCCAAGTCTCCTGCCTCGGCAGGCACATTGTTTACCATTGAGCCACCCAACTATACAGAAGCTTTCTAGTAGCTCCACTAAAAAAGTAAAAAGAAATGAGCAAGATTACTTTTAATAACATATTTTATCTGACCCAGCATCTAAAATATTATCATTCTGTCATGTAATCAATAGGAAAAATGGACATACCTTACACTTAAAAAACAACAACAACAGTAAGTCTTGGTAAATCCTGTATTTTACACTCACAGCATATCTCAGTTTGTACTAGTGGCTTTTCAAGTTCTCAGCAGCCCATGTGGCTTGTGGCTGCTCTACTTTGACAGTACATTTCCAGAACAAAAGATCATGAGGGTCTGTTTTTTACATTGCTGTATCTTTAGTGCCTAATGCCATGCATAGCCCATGCTGCTGCTGCTGCTAAATCGCTTCAGTCGTGTCTGACTCTGTGCGACCTCATAGACGGCAGCCCACCGGGATCCCCTGTCCCTGGGATTCTCCAGGCAAGAACACTGGAGCGGGTTGCCATTTCCTTCTCTAATGCATGAAAGTGAAAAGTGAAAGTGAAGTTGCTCAGTCATGTCCGACTCTTAGAGACCCTATGGACTGCAGCCCACCAGGCTCCTCCATCCAGGGGACTTTCCAGGCAAGAGTAATGGAGTGGGGTGCCATTGCCTTCTCTGCATAGCACATAGTAGACCCTTAATAGATATTTTAAAATAAATGATGAAGTGCATATCCAATTCTATCCAGAAGGGAGAAGAAGGACATTCTTATCTGGTGGAGGGCACTTTAAAAAAAGTATTTATCTGACTGCATCATTTGGCAGGCTCAGTAGTTGTGGCACGTAGGCTTAGTTGCTCTGCGGCATGGAGAACTGGGGCAGTTTTCTAATCAGGGATCCAACCCACATCCCTCGCATTGCAAGGTAGATTCTTTAAGAACTGGACCACTGAGGAGGGCACTTTAAAAGTGGCAGTGAAGGCAAGCCAAAGCGAGTCAGAGTCATCACTGCATCTGGGGAGGGTTTAAATTTTGCACAAGATGAAATTCATAAAACTGCCACAAAGGAAGCCACTTGGCCGTTAGGTGGATGAAATGTATGGGTGGAGAGCACACACACATGCTCCACACACACACACACACACACACACACACACACACACACACACTGATTTCCTGCTATCCCCCACACTTGCTAATAAGGTGCCGAGTTGTTTTCTTTTATGCGTCCTCCCGTGTCACAACCCACCCTGAAATGTGGTTTTATTATCCAAATCATCGCTATGTTTGTTGCCACACTTTTTAATGCCTCCAATATTGTGTTAAGAACTACAGATCTCTTCCAGCTGTCTGGTATAAAAAATACTGGCTTGCTGTACCTGCCTTAGAGATTAAATTTTTTAAATTGGCTAACACTATGATCTCTTGTGTATGTGCAGGCAGTTAAGGGTGTTATTAAAATGAGATGGTGTTTTGCTCTTTAGATATGACATGCTGATGAAAGCAAATTGACCCCTGAAAGACACAACCAGGACCTTCTCTCAGCAGCTTTTCCAGCATCTTCTCCCAATGTTTTGATGTACTTTTCAAACTAGGCTCCTAAGTCCTTTCTGGTCTTGCCTCTTTTTTTTTTTTTTTCCCCAGGAATAGGAGCAGCACGGGGCTTCCCTGGTGGCTCAATGGTAAAGAATCTGAGAATCCACCTGCCTATACAGGGTGCATGGGTTTGTTTCCTGGGTCGGGAAGATCTCCTGGAGAAAGTAATGGCAACCCATTCCAGTATTATTGGCTGGCAAATCCCATGGACAGAGGAGCCAGGTGGGCTCTAGCCCTTGGGGTCGCAAAGAGTCAGATACAACTTAGTGACTTAACAACAAGGAGCACCATAATTTTGGGCAAGCCAGTTGCAGAAAATGACACTGGATTTATTTCATGGACTTTTTTTTTCTGTTTTCCCTGGCATCAATATAGAAAAGCATATACACATAGATTAGTTTTATTTTTTTCAGTTCAAGGAAAGATTCTCCTCTGTTGACAAATAGCAAGGAAGAGATCTAACTGCACTAACTTTTGCATCAGGGGATCATCTATATTACATTGGATTTTCCCTTTTCAACAAATCTGCCATTTGGCCCCTATTCCTATGAGCACATCTGCTTGGTAGATGTTACACTAACCTGTTGTCTCCCTGGAGGCCAAGCAGACACATTTTGCTGAAGCTGCCTCTAATGCCAACCTTTTTGCTCTCTGTTAAGTGGTGGCAGTCCAGGCTTGCATTCTCTGGCTAACATGGTTTACAGAAAATTCACCCCCAGCTGAACCACAGAACTCTCCAGTGAGGACAGATCAGTGGTTTTGAGATTTTCGGAGTCAATTTAAGGTAAATGCGTCCCTGAGGTTTAGCACAACCGCCTTTGTTCATTATGGTGGGGGGAGGTAGGATGGAGGCTACTACCTTAGCACCAGATATGCACATAGACACATGTTCACAAGTTTAGCTGTACTAGCACTGGACAAAAATAGTCAAGGACTTCCCTCGTGGTTCAGTGACTAAGAATCTGCCTTGCAAAGCAGGGGACACAGGTTCGACCCCTGGTTGGGGATTTTTGACCCCATGAGGTGCGGAGCAACTAACCCTGCAAGCCGCAGCTACTGACCCCGCTCGCTCCAGAGCCTGTGAGCCAGGACTAGGGTCCGCTCAGCACAGTGGAAACTCCTGCGTGATGCAACGAAGACTGCAGGTGCTGCAGCTGAGACCCAGTGCAGCCTAAGTGAAAGTGAAGTCGTGTCCGACTCTTTGCGAACTGTGGACTGTAGCCCCCCAGGCTCCTCTGTCCATGGGATTCTCCAGGCAAGGATACTGGAGTGGGTTGCCATTTCCTTCTCCAGGGGATCGTCCCAACCCAGGGATCGAACCCAGGTCTCCCGAATTGCAGGCAGATGCTTTAACCTCTGAGCCACCAGGGCTTCCCTATGCAGCTTAAAAAAAAAAAAAAAAAAAAAACACACATGACTCATTGTTGGTAATAGGCACTTTCCAGCTGACCCATAAGAGCAGCCAGTCTCTGGTCCCCAAATGTGGGTGATCAGCAGAACTGTTTGGGGGGCTTTTAAAGAACACAGATTCTGGGGCTAGTGATCATGAGATCTAGCTGGGCAGAGACCTCTCGCCTTCTGCTGGCAACAGGACACATTTCTTGGGTGAAACTCATTTATATGACTTTGTCCTAAGTCAGTTCAGTCATGCCCACTCCCGGTGACCCTATGGACTGTAGCCCACCAGGCTCCTCTGTTCATGGGATTCTCCAGGCAAGAATACTGGAGTGGGTGCCATTTCCTCCTCCAGGGGATCTTCCTGACCCAGGGATCGAACTTGGGTCTTTTATGTCTCCTGCATCGGCAGGCAGGTTCTTTACCACCAGCGCCACCTAGGTGGAGTCAACACTGACATCTCTGCCACAAGAAGGGACACACGACTCAAGCTTCACCTCTCAGAGCGCTGTAACTTTCTAACTATTGATTGGTTAACAGATGGGCATGTGACCCAAGCTAGACCAATCAGATAGCTCTCAGAGAGCTTTGCTGACACCACCTGAAAAGAAATACACTCCTATCTTTATGGATCAATAGCATAAAGGCAAGGTGAGACAGGGCTGCTGGTGGCTATCATTTCATCACACGGGGAGCCGAGGAATGAAGCCAAATGAGAAGATAGGAGAGCCAAAAGACAGAGGAAAGAAAGAGCTTCTTTTTAAAAAAAATTTTACTTACTTTTGGCAGTACTGGAATTTTGTTCCTACATGTGGACTTTCTCTGAGTTGTGGCTAGCGGGGGGTCCTCACTGCTGTGGCTTCTCTTGTTGTGGAGCAGAGGCCCAGTAGCTGTGCCTTTGGGCCCTAGAGCGCAGGCTCAGGAGTTGTGGCACATGGGCTTATTTGCTCCATGGCATGTGGGATTTTAGTTCCCAGATGTGGAATCAAACAAGGAAACACCTGCATTGGCAGGTGGATTCCTATCCACTGCACCACCAGGGAAGTCTCAGGAAAGAGATTCCTGAAGGCAGCATTTGAGTCCTTGGATCTAGCCACACCTAAACCTAACCTTGAAGTTTTTAACTTTCTGAATAAATCTTCCCAATTCTTTTTTCTTTCCCCCTTTAGCTTACATTAGTTTCATGTGAGTTTCTGTTATTTTCAAAGTCATACTATTGAACACACATGTATTCTCATGATCACTGTGTTTGAAAGCCACTGAATCAGTGATGATGATTTCTAAACTTTAGAATGAATCTGATTCAGGCTCAGACAGAAGGCTTTACAAAATGCCAATTTCTGGATATTTCCTAGAGATTCTGATTCAGAAGGATGGAGCCCAGAAATCTGCATTTGCTAAGCACTCTCGGTGATTCTCACATGCAACCATACTTGAGGAAATCACAGAACTAGAATATCTTTATAGGCTACAGCTTCAGGATGTAGGAAGGTGACTACTTGATTGAGCACTTATTATGAGCCATATCTCTGGATCAGGTCCTGAACTTAACCTCATTTAACCCCCAGAACAATCCAGTGAGGTCCCTTCAAATAGAAATCTCTCTCTCTCCCCTTAGGTGCATGAAATGATTTTGAAGTAGAACAGCAATTCTACTCTTTAAATAAAAACAAGTAGGTGCAAGAAATAAATGAACCCACTAAATTTTTATTGACTTTCCAGATGCGGACAATTCTAAGGATATGTGTAATTAGGAGAACTTAATTGATTTCTTCCATGGAACTACTGGTCTTTACACATGAGCAAGAAAAGATAATGAATCTTTCAAAAGACAGAATCATTAGCAGGTTGAGAGTCTAAGTAGCAAATGCGGGAGCTGAAGCCATGAGAAGCTATCATCATATCAGCCATGTTTTGAATCATCCTATTTTGTGAAAACTTGGAACCGAAGAAGCTGGTCCTAGTTAATGTTTTTTGTGCTTTTGGCGTCTGGTTTTGAGTTTAAACTTGTAAGAATGATCGCCGGAGACTGTGTTCTACAGAAGACCCCGAGACAAGAATTTCTATGTAATTGATTTATGAAGAAAGTACTTCCCATAAAGGAAGGACTAGAGGCCAAGCAACTGTGTGATTGTAGACAAAGTTCCACAGAGGCTAACTCCAGCCTGATTCCACAGGGGACACTGGAATGTAAGCTGACCCTCAGAGTTTATTCTGACCCAAGTCAAGAGAGCTGGAATTTCATACTCTTGTATTCATAAGTGGGCTTCCCTGATAGCTCAGTTGGTAAAGAATCTGCCTGCAATGCAGAAGACCCTAGTTTGATTACTGGGTTGGGAAGATCTGCTGGAGAAAGGATATTCATATGTCCCTGACCAAAGGGAGGTACCCTCTAAGTACTTCTGTTTTAGAACATCCAATCAAATCTGCTCCAGTAGGCTTTTTTTATTCTCTAATGACTTCCTTGGGCACGGCAACAGAAGCAAAAGCGCACCAATGCAGGCAAGGGTCACAAGACATGGTCAGAGGAAACCAAGGGAATCTGGGTAGAACACCAACAGCACTTGGTCCCATAACACTGGTTCTGTTGCTGACTGAATACATCTAGTCATTTGTATCCATTTTATGAATTCACCAAGGGACAACTTGTGGATGACAGACATTGGGTTTTTAACATGGCCCTGATTTAATTTAAGAATGGTGGCTGATCTATACATCTGTGTCTCTTTTGCTGTCTCACATACAGGATTATCGTTACCATCTTTCTAAATTCCATATATATGCGTTAGTATACTGTATTGGTGTTTTTCTTTCTGGCTTACACATTGAAACATGTATAATATCATATAAGAAACGAATTGCCAGTCTAGGTTCGATGCAGGATACAGGATGCTTGGGGCTGGTGCACTGGGATGACCCAGAGGGATGGTGTGGGGAGGGAGGTGGGAAGGGGGTTCATGATGGGGAACACGTGTACACCCATGGTGGATTCATGTTGATGTATGGCAAAACCAATACAGTATTGTAAAGTGTAAAAAAAAAAAAAAGGCTGCCTATAATGCAGGAGATGCAGGAGACCCAGACTTGATCCCTTCATCAGGAAGATCCCCTGGAGGAGGAAATGGCAACCCACTCCAGTGTTCTTGCCTGGAGAATCCCATAGACAGGAGCCTGGCAGGCCACAGTCTATGGGGTCACAAAGACTGTGGACATACCACCTCCAGCACCACCACTACCACGATCTAACTTAAGAATTCAAGATTAGGAAGTATCCTTCAGGTGGCTATCTTTAAGACATGCCCACCTTTTAATATTTTTGTGCCTCAAATGTGCATAAAATAAACATAGACTTTGTTTTTTTTCATTAATGTTGTTTCACTCAATAAAGTATGTGTAAGCTAAGTTGAAGAATTCATATATTTTCCATGGGAATCAATAAAGCCATATTTGATTAAAGAAAACTTGCCGATTTATTAAATGACAAAAGTAAAGCATGCCACAAGAAATCTAGTAAGAAATGGAAAAGTTATATGGAAAAATAAATCTCCCTCTTAAGTAGCACTGCCTAGAGGGAACCAAATTTTAGTGGCCCATCCTATTTATTTATTCTACTATTTATTTAGCCAGGCTTCTATTTATGGACACTTATGTTGTTTCCAGTTTTTCACTAATACAATGTCACAATAAACTTTTTTGTCTATAGTCTTATATACAAGGATACTAGTATCTTGTGCACAAAGATAGATTCCTTAAAGGAGAATTGTTGACTGAAAAGATACAAGCACCCCAGTGTTCACAGCTGCAGTATTTACAACAGCCAAGTCATGGAAGCTAAATCTCCATCTGCAGATGAACGGATAAAGCATATACAGGCATACATACAGACACACACAACAGATGATTACCCTGAAGATGGGCTCTAAAGAACGAGTAGGATGTCTCAGGAAAAGGATATATAATTCCCCAGCTTTTTCTACCTTCACAGTGTTGCACAACCATCACAGTTCTCTAGTGTCAGAACAGTTTCATCACTTCAAAAAGAGAATCGTTGTTAACCACTTTTGTGTGGAACTGAGTGAGCATCCCCTGCTTGTTGGATGTTTCGGGGGAGGAACAAGATACATTTTGAGAGAAAGAATGACCCTTGTTGAGACTGGGTTCTGATAATTTTTTTTTCTTCTGTTTTATAGAGTTTCTAGGACTTCATGGGCTCCCTTGAGCACTTGGAGACTTGCCAAATGTGCAATTCCTTTAAAAGAATCCCTACTGGCCTGAATAATTTAAAACCCTGGGCTGAGATCTTGGGTGAAGATACGTGGTTCACTCTTATATTTTCCTTTTACCCTTCTAGCTTTGTTTTCCATTTCATTCTAACGTGTAGCCCCATGAACTGTGTGTTCCTTGGCTCCATTTCTTTCTTCAAAGTGTTCTCTCTGTCCAAGATACACTTTCCCTGGGACATCCTACTCATTCTTCAAAGCCCATCTTCAGGATCGCCTCCTCTGTGAAGTCTTCCTTGATATTTCTCCCTTTCTCCCATTTGTACCCAGAGGACATTGTTTAAACCTCTTCTTTCAGATGACAGGCTACTGGAATGACTTAACTGTGTATCTGTCTCCATCTCGTTGTAAACATTCTGATGGTAGAGACATTGCCCTCTTCATCTCTGAGCTGCCCCATACCTCCTAGAATAATACATATTTACTGAACTGGATTTGAACCAGGGAACATGTTAATATGAATTTTGATAACATTTTAAAAAGTTATCTCAGGGAAAAAATGATTTATATTATTGGGGTAAAAAATATCTCCCTTTAGGTTCTTCCGGATGAACCAACCCAAAATCTATTTAGATTAACTTAGGTATAAGCGGGCCTTTATTTATTAAGTGCTTCATTTATATTTATTAATTTAGTCCCCCTGTACAATTCTTACAAATCCTCATTTTACAGATGAGGAAACTTCATCACAGGTGAGTTAGAGAGGTTTTCAGAGGTCACAGGACTAGTAAACCCAGGATCTAGCTCAAGGGTCTTGGCTGCACGCCCACATGTCATGTCCCTCCAGCTGGTGTGTGCGTGTGTGTGTGTGCACGCGAGCACGCTCAGTCATGTCTCTTTGAGACCCCATGGAATCTAGTCCACCAGGCTCCTCTGTCCATGGGATTTCCCAGGCAAGAATACTGGAGTGGGTTGGCATTTCCTTCTCCAGATGTAAGTGGGCTTTTAAAGAAAGATTAAAAACTCCATCAGATTCCAAGAAAAACTGGAAATGTATTTTTCAAAAGGAAAGGAGGTAGGGTGGTACCAAAAAGTCAGACATGACTGAGCAACTGGACAATCACTGCAGGGTAGTCCCAGGGATCTAGAACAAGGAGAGTTCATGAAGCTTTTGGCTGGTGATGATTTTTCTCTTTCACCTAGTGATTACTGAGCGCCTGTTGTATGCTAGAATGGTGGCAGAGCGCAGGTGTGTAGCAGTGAACAAGACTCACAATCTCTGTCCTCACACGGCTTTCAGTCCGGTTCCGAAGCATCAACACAATGGGCCTTTTCACCTTCACTCTCCCTCAGTCCACGTTTCTTAGTTCAAGTTCTTGAGGGGGACTCTAACTGACTTTAGGCAGGTTTATCATTGATTGGATCCTTCTGATCAGTCATCTGGGGCCACCTCTGCCCAGTTGCAGAGGGTGGGAAAGCAGAGACTCTTCTCTGAAGAGGGTCAAGGGCTGGTTAGGCACTCAAATGTGCCTCTTGTAAAAAAAAAAAAAATCATCCCTTATTCTACATGATTTGCAAATACGTTGCTTATGATTCATTTTCTACCCTTTAAGGCATCTGATTCCAAAGATGACTCTAATAAAGAAAAAGCCATTTAACATTATGATGGGAACATCTTAGGCGGCTGGGAGAAGCCGGCACGATTACTGCTTTAATTTAAAAGTTCTGCCCGAGCAATTAGCTCGGAGCTGGGACCTTGGAGAGCATCAAGTTCCGCTGACCTGTTTTCCAGAGGAAAAAACTGAGGCCTGAAGTAGGGAGATCATTTGGTTAAGATCAAGGATCTGTGAGCATAGAGGTGTTAGGGATGGAACTCAGAAGGTTGCTGTTGATGAGATGTTTGATCTTCTCTTTTCATCTACCCTCACTCATTCCTCCTCTTTTTCTTTCCTTTCAGATTTTTGTGTTTGTGTGTGTGTGGCTGCACTTACCTGGCATTGAGATCTTAGTTCCCCAGCTGAACTTGTATCTCCTGCAGTGGAAGGGTGGAGTCTTAACCACTGGACCGCCAGGGAAGTCCCCATTAAACACATTTTGATTACTTTTCTTAAATAGGTTAAGTGCACAGATGGTTTAAAAAACAGCACACAGAGGAACTCCCTGGTGGCCCAGTGGTTAAGAATCTGGCTTCCAATGCAGGGGATAGAAGTTTGATCCCATGTACTGTAACTAAGACCCAATACAGCTGAATAACTAAATGCTAAAATAAAAGATAAAACAGTACACAAAAATATAAGGAGGAAAGTAAATTTTCCCTCCTTTCTAGTTCCTATCCTTAGAGGTCTAGTACATCTTTCCAGAAATGGTTCATGTATTCTAACAATGAGTGTGTTTTTATTTTTGCCTTGCCTTTTTTACCCTATCTTGAAAAGTTTTTTGTGTATAAAGATATATTTAATATATGTATTATATTTTATATATTTAAATATATTTTATAAGATATATATTTAAAATTTTATAATATATAAATATTTTAAAATTTATATATTTTATGTGTAGTATATATATTACATATATATTAATTTACATATTTAACACCCTGGAGATCAGCAAGGCATAAATGTACAAGCAGAAGCAGGAAATCAGAGTCAGAACAGATTAGGAGAAATAGAAATTCCTATTGATCATGAGGTGGGGTGGAGGTGGGAGTTAAGGCTGGATTTCCCATTATGTGGAGATGGCATTTGAATTATTTTACTCAAATTACAAAGGGCATGGTGGCCCTGGTAAGCAAAGGGATTTGGAAGAGGACTTCCACGGAGAAGCACTTAGGTTTCCCAGGCACTTTCCCTGTTTCCTTTAGACCTTCCTATTTGCTCTCTGTCCTGAATAGGTGGCTAAGCTGGTTATAGCCTCTGAAGATACTATTGAGCATCTGAGCTGGTACAGCTGATACTGATGGAGGAGATTGCTCTTTTGCCCTTGGTCAATATTTGGAGCCTAGGCAGTTCATCACCAAGCCCTCCTGAGTCCACCTATGCGTTCAATTAGTCCTCTGCCATGACCTTAGATCATGTATGTATGTGTTAGTTGCGCAGTCGAGTTTGATTCTTTGCAACCCCATGGACTGTAGCCCACCAGGCTCCTCTGTCCATAGGATTCTCCAGGCAAGAATACTGGAGTGGGTAGCTAGACCCTTCTCTAGGGGATCTTCCTGACTCAGGGATTGAACTCAGGTCTTCTGCATTACACGCAGATTCTTTACCATCTGAGCCACCAAGGAAGCCCCTAGATTACTGCCTTTCTACTTTTCCCCTGAAATAAAGCAAATGATTGCTTACTTCCAGCACTGATTCTCCTGGTCTGTTCTCCAAGGAGCAGGCAGAGACACTCTTCAAAAATACAAACCTTGATCAGGTCACACTTGCTTCAAGGCTGCCCTAGTGCCCTCAGGTTAAAATTCAACCTGCCCACCAAATCCTGTTATCTGGGCCTTGGCTACCTCTCGGCCGTAACCTCCACCCTCCCTGCCTTCCTGCCTTTTTGCCTAGCTCTCTAATAGTGACCCTTATCTGGAACTCAGTGTTGGCATGACCGCCTGCATTAGTTTCCTCTTACTGTTGTAACAAATTACCGCAAATTTAATGTTTTACAAGAAAAATATATTTTCTTACACATCTGGAGGCTAGAAGTCTAAACTGAGTCTTAATGAGCAAAAATCAAGGTGTCAGCAAAACTGATTCCTTTTGGCAGTTCAAGAGGGAGAATCTGTTCTTTGCCTTTTCCTCTCCGAGTGGCCTTTCTCAGCTTCCTGGACTTGTGGATCCTTCCTTCCTCTTCAAAGAGCACTACTCCAGTGCTCCTGTCATCATATTTTGGTTCCCTTTTCTGCAGTCAAATCTTCCTCTGTCTCCCTTTTATAAGAACATTGCTGGTTACATTGAAGGCCTATTTGGATAATCCGGGGTAACTGCTGTATCTTAAGGTCTTTAACTTAATTACATCCACAAAGTCCCTTTTGCTAAGTCCTGAGTTTCGGGGTTGGGTAGAACTTGGATAGGTAACATGGTCCTTGGCACAAAGTAATCATTCAATAAAGAATTGTTAAGTGAATGAAAGGCAGTTGGATTCGAGATAAGGACGTAGGGAGTCGGATATCTTTGGGGGCCATTCGGCCCACCACCACACCTTCTTAAATCCCAGGATACAGTAAATGTATTAAACCTTCCCCTGGTTCCCACAGTATGCTATACTTTTCCAGCTGTAGCATCTGTTAACATGCATATAATGATCTGTGAGGCAAGGACTGGTTATATACTCACCAATTCTCTTACCTCCTCTGAGAGCATGGGGAGACTACATTTCCCAGCCTCCTTTGTGCTTAAGCTGGGACCATGGGCTCGAGTTCGGCTCATGGAATACGGTGGGAATGATGTGCCCATCCAGCCATGGCCTTAAGTCGCCTCCCTCAGTCCTTCTGTTCTTTCATCCACATGCACGGCTCCACTTGGTATCCACACGGCTTCAGTTCAGTTCAGTTGCTCAGTCATGTCTGACTCTGCGACCCCATGAATTGCAGCATGCCAGGCTTCCCTGTCCATCACCAACTCCTGGAGTTCACTCAGACTCACATGGCTTAGGGTAAATGATTTCAGGGTGGGAGCTACATGATGGGAGGAACTGGGATACCTAAGTCATCATTTACTGCAGATCTTGGGCTTGTGTTTTCTAGCAGATGTCCTATCCTGACTAATAAATTTGCTCTCTTGTTTCTTTTCTTTACCAAAATATAGGCTGTATCTTATTTTCTCTTGTACCCCCTTGTCCCTAGCACAGTGCTTGGCATAAAGTGACCATTCAATAAAGGATTGTTAAGTGAATGAGAGGCAGTTGGATTCAAGATGGGGACACAGAGGGTCAGGTGACACTAGGGGGAAGTGTAATTGTCACTGTGAGAAATGAGGTCTGAACTGAAGCCATGACAATGGGGACGAAAGGAGAGGAAGGACCTGATATTTATTTAGGAGGAAGGTCTGGCAGAATGTGGTGATTAACAGGACATGGACGTTGAAATAAAGGATGGCACTGGAGACCTTCCACTTTACCAGTATGGACACATGGCTGGACATTAATGCACTGAAATTTCAAATGTCCAAGTTCAGTTCAGTCTCTCAGTCATGTCCGACTCTTTGCAGTCCCATGGACTTCAGCACGCCAGGCTTCCCTGTCCATCACAACTCCTGGAGCTTGCTCAAACTCATGTCCATTGAGTCAGTGATATCATCCAACCACCTCATCCTCTGTTGTCCCCTACTCATCCTGCCTTCAATCTTTCCCAGCATCAGGGTCTTTTCAACTGAGTCAGCTCTTTGCATCAGGTGACCAAAGTATTGGAGCTTCAGCTTCAGCATCAGTCCTTCCAAAGATTATTTAGGACTGATTTCCTTTAGGATTGACTGGTTTGATCTCCTTGAAGTCCAAGGGACTCTTCAAGAGTCTTCTCTAACACCACAGTTCAAAAACATCAATTCTTTGGCTCTGAATATGTAGGTGAAAACACAGCTCTATGTGACTGTTGCTTCTTTGTGTATATGTGTGTGTGTTAGTCACCTAGTTGTGTCCGACTCTTTGTGACCCCATGGACTGTAGCCCACCAGGCTCCTCTGTCCATGGGATTCTCCAGGCAAGAATACGGACTGAATTGCCATTTCCTTCTCCAGGGGATCTTCCTGACCCAGGGAATGAACCTGGGTCTCCTGCACTGCAGGCAGATTCTTTACCATCTGAGCTATAAGAAGTTCTTCCTGTTGCTTCTTTGTGTATGTAAGTTTCTCCTTGAATATTGTCAGCTGGGAAAACTTGGTGATATGGAGATTTTGTTTGTTGGTTTTGGCTGTGCCACTTGGCATGTGAGATCTTAGGTCCCTGAGCAAGGAAGGAAATTGTGCCTGCTGCAGTGGAAGAATGGAGTTATAACTATTGGATCACCAGTAAATTCCCAGGTATGGAGCATTTTATTCTACTGCGGTTATATGTAAGTTTCTCCTTGAATATTGTCAGCTGGGAAAACTTGGTGATATGGAGATTTTGTTTGTTGGTTTTGGCTGTGCCACTTGGCATGTGAGATCTTAGGTCCCTGAGCAAGGAAGGAAATTGTGCCTGCTGCAGTGGAAGAATGGAGTTATAACTATTGGATCACCAGTAAATTCCCAGGTATGGAGCATTTTATTCTACTGCGGTTGGTAGTAATGGGATTTGAGATAAGTGGTGGTCTGAATGTTTGTATCCCTAACATATCCACAGATAGAGATCAAAATGCTCAATGTGATGTATTAGAATGTGGGGTCTGTGGGAAGTGCTTAGGTCACAAGCCTGAAACCCTCACAATGGGAATGTAGTGCTTATAAATAAGACCTCACAGGGAGCCCCTACCCCTTCTACCATGTGAGGATACAATCAAAAGTTGCTAGCTATGAACAAGGAAGAGGACTCTCCCCAGAATGTGACCATGCTCCTGCCTTAATCTTAGGCTCCCCAGCCTCCAGACTATGAGAAATAACTTTCTCTTGTCTAGAAACCATCCAATCTATGGTATTTCATTATAGCAGCCCAAACAGGGGGCTTCCTGGTGGCTCAGTGGGAAAGAACCTACCTGCCAGTGCCAGAGACACAGGAGGCCCCGATTCAATACCCGGGTGGGGAAGATCCCTTGGAGAAAGAAATGGCAACCCACTCCAGTATTCTTGCTTGGGAAATCCCATGGGCAGAGGAGCCTGGTGGGCTACAGTTCCATGGGGTCACAAAGAGTCAGATGAGACTTAGTGGCTAAACAATAACAACAAAGCCCAAACACACCAAGAAAGCTGATACAAAAAATGGCTGCCATCACTCACACATCCTTGTGTGCAGGTGCCTCTTCAGGGTGACTTTTTATAGCTTTTCCCATCAAGAGAAGAAGTCTATTTCTCTAATCCCTTGAATAGGGACAGGTTTTATGGCTTGCTTTGAGCTAACAGAATGTGGCTGAAGTGATAGTGTGATTTTTCCAACCTGGGTTTCAACTGGGATTTCATGCTTTCTCTCAAATTCTAGGAAGCCTGCCCAGACACCATGTGAAATACCCTGGACTAGCCTGATGGTGTATAATGAACCTCATGGGGTAGAGTGGAGCTGACCCAGCTGAAGGCTGTCCCAGACCAACCAGCACCCCGGTGACCTGGCTGCTGCTGCTGCTGCTGCTGCGTCGATTCAGTAGTGTCTGGCTCTGTGCAACCCCAGAGACGGCAGCCCACCAGGCTCCCCCGGCTCTGGGATTCTCCAGGCAAGAACACTGGAGTGGGTTGTCATTTCCTTCTCCAATGCATGAAAGTGAAAAGGGAAAGTGAAGTCGCTCAGTTGTGTCTGACTCTAGGCAACCCCATGGACTGCAGCCTACCAGGCTCCTCCGTCCATGGGATTTGCCAGCAAGAGTACTGGAGTGGGTGCCATCGCCTTCTCCGGTGACCTGGCAGTTAACAGCAAATCTGTAAGTGAGGCCAGCTAAGACCAGAAGAATCATTCATGAAGCCAACCTAAAAGTTTTCAATTCACAGAACTATCAGCTAAACAAACATTACTTATTTTAAGCCACTGTTTTGGGATAATTTGTTACATGTTAAAAACTGATACAATCACACTTATAGACATTTATCTGAGCAGAGAGATATGGGCCTGGGGAGTATACAGTTGGGGCATTATCATCTAGTCTCAGTTGATTCCTAGGGATAAGCCTAGTTATTTTAATATAGCTAGCAGGAAAATTCATGACCCCCCAAACCTATTTTGGTTTCACAGTATAGTTGGAGGGACTTCAATTATTCATTTACTTTCTTCAACCTACCACTTTACTTGTAAATGGAAGCTACTGTGATGTTTTAAAATTAGTCCCAGACTCTGGGATTTCATCTATAGTAAAATAACCAAAAATTGGGAAGGGTAGGTTTGCCAATTTTTCTCTGGTAGGAAATATTTTTAAAAATAACACACACATACACACTAAATGGGCTTCCCTTGTGGCTCAGACAGTAAAGAATCTGCTTGCAGTGCAGGAGACCCAGATTTGATCCCTGGGTTGGGAAGATCCTTTGGAGAAGGGGATCGAGACCCACTCCAGTATTCTTGCCTGAAGAATTCCATGGACAGAGGAGCCTGGAGGCCTACAGTTCACTGAGTGGTGAAGAATCAGATACAACCGAGTGACTAACAATTTCACTTTCACACACTAAATGGAAACTAATGTGGAGTAAGTCCAACATACTTTAGAAAGTAAATTGTAATATAAAAATAATATATAACAATTAAATATGTGTGTTTTTTGAGCACTTATTTCATCAGTCTTACTTTTTCTCAGTTTTCTAAATGGCCCAGTGAAAACCACAACACATTATTCTTCAGACTAGCTTTTGAGAACTACTCCTCGTCCCCCTGTTTTCTGGTTGCATTGCTAGGCATGCAGGATCTTAGTTCCCTGATCAGGGATCGAACTCATCCCTGCAGTGGAAGGGTGGCATCTTAACTACTGGATCACCAGGGAAGTCCTGAGAACTACTTTTAAAGAGCATCTACCAAAATTTTTCCTGCTACATTTCTGAGAATGTTTAGATACATTTAACTTAAATTAACATTCAACTTAAATTAACATTCTCAAATGTCACCACCTCTGGGAAGTCCTCCTTTTCTGTGTTGGTGATGCTAAAGATCCTCTTCTAAGTTTCTGTAAGATGAGAAATGACCTCTGAGAAATGGAGCATTTCTTGCCATATCAGTAACCAAAGGATGTCACAGTCATCAAGCATTGCAGCCACCATGGATGGTGAGTGGGTAAGCCCTGAAAGAACTCAGCAAGGAAAGAATACCTGCCATCCAGCAGCCATCAGATGGCAGCCACTCCCTACAGTGAGCCCTGAGGAACTCAGGATGTGGAAACACAGGAAACTGGCCTATCAAAGGAACGATTTCAGTGAGCCAGATTCTTGCATCTTCCCATACATAGAAAAGCGCTAAATTCTTTAACTTGGGATACCTGGTTTCAATTTACAATAATCTTTTAAGATTTAGACTATCCGCCTTTTTGCAAAACTTTACTATATAACCTACACCTACCGCTGCACCCATTCTCACCCTCACCCCACGCTCCGCCCGCTACCCCCAGGGTTACTTGAGATGTTGCCTCCTGGGCTTGAAGTCCTAAATTCCCAACAAATAAAACATAATTCTCAGCTTTTAGGTTGTGAATATTTTTTAAGTCAACACCTCTGTTTCTGCTGGAGTTGCATTGCCTATATACACGACTGGTTATATAATCGGTGGGACCCTGTGTTAAAAATCACTTGGAATTTCAAGAAGGCAACTGTAGAGCGTTAAACCAAGCACGGAGCCGTCCTCAAGCATGGAGCCTTGTTGTAGGGCTGCACAGACTGCATGCCCTGGAAGCCTGCCCTGCTTCTATGTTCTATCTCGATCTGCAGATGTTGAGATCCTGGAAAGATCTTGTCTCAGTCATCTGTCTCCTCACTTCCGGGTGTAGTGCCTGACACACTGGACTTTTCAGATTTACTGTATTAAGTGATGGTTTCACCGCTAACTGTGAAACTGAATAAAGGAAACCTCTTTTAAAATAGAGTATGGAGGCCAGAAGGGGAAACGCTCAGGCACTACCACTTCATTAATCCACAGACCCAAACAGGAAGAGACATACCTTGCATTTCCGGAGGAAGTATCTCTCTTCCGTACCACCTCAGCCTGAGGAAGATTTTTCCCCGCCCAGCAACAGGCCCAGCCTATGAGAACTGTCCAAACTCAGCCAATAGGAAGCCAGCACCACTCTGGACTCTGGATCCTCGATGGGGACTTCTGCTGCACGGAGTGTGGTGCTACTGATAAAGAACCCACCTGCCAATGCAGGAGACATAAGACACGCAGGTCGATCCCTGGGTGGGAAAGATCCCCTGAAGGAGGAAACGGCAACCTACTCTAGTATTCTTGCCTGGAGACTCCCATGGACAGAGGGACATGTCAAGTTACTTTGTCTGCTGGACTTACAGAATGTTTGCTGATCCCACATTGCAATTCTCTGATATTCACAAACTAACCCATTTTGCTGGTAAAATAAGTGGCAGTGTTATTTTCAAGGTCAACATCAGGTTACATTCACTGTGCTTTTATCACTCTACCCAAAGTATGGAGTGTCTATTACAGGTCTGAGGAGAGGCACCGTTCTTATCCCCCTATTTATAGGTGAGGAAACTAAGGCTTAGAAAGCCTAAGTGATTTGAGATCATCAAACTCATTTGAGAAACTGCTGGGATTTCAACATAAGCAAGATGCAGTGGTTTTTTTTTTTTTTTGCCCCCAGGGGATGTTTTGTAAACAGTTGTTGGTTGTCATACTGGGAGGTGGGCTTCCCTGGTGGTTCAGATGATAAAAAATCTGCCTGCAATGCAGGCAACCTGGGTTCAGTCCTTGCGATGGGAAGATCTCCTGGTGAAGGGAATGGCAAGCCACTCCAGTAGTCTTGCCTGGAGAATTCCATGGACAGAGGAGCCTGGCGGGCTATATAGTCCATGGGGTCCTGAAGAGTTGTGCACACTGAGGGATGAACACTTTCACTTCTCCACCGGGAGGTACTTTTGACGTCCAGTGGGTAGAATCCAGGAATGCTGATAAACATCCTACAGAGAGTTAAATAACCATTCCAGTCATCAGTGCTGAAGCTGAGAAACTCTGTCCTGATACCAAAGGCCAAGTTTCTTCAATTCTGGTTTTCAGTACCAGCCACTTCATATTCTTTTCTTTGTTTGTATTTTATTAATAAAATTTTATTATATTTATTACTTTTCTTAAATTGACTTTAAGTTGATATACTTGGAAGGACTACACCTTAAACATTGAAGCCATGTGTTTGATATGACATCACTTTTTGACTGATATACATTGAAATAAATATGTCAATGAAAAGATGTTGCCGCATATCAGTAAACAAAGGATGTTGCCACTATCAAGCCATTGTAGCTGCCCACTGCCAAGCTTTTCCCATGGCATTGACCTGCAAGGGTGCACCCAGAGGGAATTCAGGATTCAGAAAAGCAGGATACTGGCCCCAGACAGCTGAGATGCACATCGAATGAATGATTTTAGTGAGCCCAGACTGTTGCCAAAGCCTTGGCTCCCTGTCCACTGATGCCAAATAGAAATACGGAGACAGAGTTTGGAGGAAATAGAAAAGAGTAGCTTTATTACCTTTGCCAGATAAAAGAGAAACAGCGAGCTAGTGCCTCAAGAGCTGTGCTCCTTCTTTTCTCGGGATAGGGAGAGGTTTTATATCCTCTTAAAGGTCTTGAATTTTTTTGTCTTGCAAAGTTTTAAAACGGCTATAGCTGGTATTAGACAACTCACAGCCGGGTCTTGTGTCCCTGAAGTTATCGGCCCATGACCTGCATGTAGGGGAAAAGTATGACAGGTGCAGAACATCATCTATATGGAGAAAGAGAGTAATTAACTTTGTGAAGGACAAATCCAGCTACAAGTGTGTGTTTGTAGTAACAGCTAACAGAGAAGGCGATGGCACCCCTCTCCAGTACTCTTGCCTGGAAAATCCCATGGATGGAGGAGTCTGGTGGGCTGCAGTCCATGCGGTCATGAAGAGTCAGACACGACTGAAGCGACTTGGGAGCAGCAGCAGCAGCAGTAACAGCTAAAGAATAACCAAGGTTGTTTAACTCTTGTAGGCCAGTTTGATTAGTATGTACCAAAGGCTGTTCACCTATTTCTGTTTTTGCTGCAACAAATGCCCCTGTGTTAGTTAGCCCCTCTGTATCAATGGAGGAAAGGCTGTTTACCCATTTCTGTTTTCGCTGCATCAAATGCCCCTCTGTTAGTTAGTCCCTCTGTATCAATGGAGGAAAGAAAACAGGTATCATTCCTGTCTGGCTGAAGACTAAAACTTCAGTTTTGCTCCATTTGACAAATATCAGCTGCCTGGCCCAAGGGCCCATTTATCTCCTACATCAAGAGTCTTGTATTTTCCCAGACACAGAAAGGCACTAAATTCATTAACTTGAGATATCTGATTTTCTTTAATTAACAGTAATTTTTTTATGTTCCGATTGTTGCAGAAACCAGTAATCGAGAGACCAAGAACCACACTTGGAGAGTTGGAGAACTCAGGTTTATTACGCAGGCGGGCCCAGAGGAGTTAACACTCCAAGCTCTGAGTCCCGAACAAAGGGATTACAGAGTTTTTATAGACAGACAGTGGGCAACACTAGCTACTAATAGGCTGGTTTAAACTAAGAGGTTTCATGCACGCTCAGGAATAGCAGTCAAGATGGGGAGGGGGATGCTTGACTTTCACATGGACAGGCATGATTAAGCAGGTTTGCAGGGGCTGGGCAGTTGCAAAGAGCAGGACAAGGGTGAGTGAGATGAGCTCCAGTTCCTAGTACTGTAAGTCCCCACTTTCTGAAACTACGTGAGCTACGTGATCCAGACTTTGCAAGCAGCAAGCTGAGTTACAGAGGCAGCAGGAGCAGGAGGTCATGTAAAACTCTAACTTTTCCCCTTCACGATAACCTGGCCTTTGCTGCAAACCTCCTGTATATCCAGCTTCCCTCCTTACCTCTTCGGAGCAGTCCCTCAGAGTAAGCTGAGAGTCCAGTCTTTCTGTCTTCCTAACTTGAAGTCCTTAGAATGTCTGACCAGACTTTGCAAGCAGCAAGCTGAGTTACAGAGGCAGCAGGAGCAGGAGGTCATGTAAAACTCTAACTTTTCCCCTTCACGATAACCTGGCCTTTGCTGCAAACCTCCTGTATATCCAGCTTCCCTCCTTACCTCTTCGGAGCAGTCCCTCAGAGTAAGCTGAGAGTCCAGTCTTTCTGTCTTCCTAACTTGAAGTCCTTAGAATGTCTGCCAAATAAGATGTAATTCTCAACTTTTCAGGTTGTGCATTTTTTCCAGCCAACAAATATAAAACTATTAAAAAAAAATCTTTGTTGGGGGGACTTCTCTAATGGTCCAGAATTTAAGACTCCAGGCTTCCACTGTAGGGGGCACAGGTTGATGCCTAGTAGGGGAACTAAGATCCCATGTGCCCCATGATGCATTCGAAAAATAAAAATAAGTAAAAATATGCTAAAGTCACTTAAAAAGTTCAAAAAAATCTTTGTTGGAGTACTGCCAAAAATCATCTCACACACTACTTCTGATCTGAGAGAACTGCAGACCCACTTTTCTTCTTCTAATAAACCTCTTATCTTTTCAGAACAAGGGAATAAAACATATCATTTCAGTATTTCACTTGAAACCGGCAGAAGCCACACTTTGGCTTTGTTGGAGAAGGTCATAAAGAGGATGTGACCTGAGAGCTAGACCTGGGCAATGAGAGGCTCTTGACTCTCCTTGGCCCTTGAAATGTACATTCCAGCCACTTTTCCCACACTAGAAGCTGTTCCAAGGATGCAAACGTGTAAATAAATGGTTAAGACTGGCAGACAGGTGCAGATCTGTTCCTCTTGCAGCCACTCAAGACAAACTCATCTGTAAATTCTCTTGTTTATTAATCCTGCTAATCTGAAGTGGCTGCCTCTTTCTCCTGTCTTCTCTCTCTGGAGATAGGCCAGTTTGGAATTTCACCTGGGAAGCTCCCTGAGGATTTAAACCAACAGCTTCTGTTTCAATGCTTTTTATTTTTTTTCTTTCTCAAGGCTAACAGTTGCTTAGAGACTACTTCGAAACCCCAAGGCACCTGATGAGGACAATTAACAAAGAACTCCTGGGAGTGAGGACCACTGCACAAATCATCTGATTTGCTGAGCTGCTTCTGGATGTGGGTTTACAAGTCCTGCTAAGTGGGCATCCTTCATTACAAGTCCTGGTAAATGAACATCCTTTGTTACAACGCTACCTCCACTAATTGTTGGAGGAGGGGTGGGGCACAATTGCATTCTTGATGCTGCACATACTGCAGCCAGACAGCAGTAAGGCTGGAGCAAATGAGATTCTTCTTCAGATATTAAAAGCCCCTGTGTTGTCAATGATGATAATAATGTCATCATCTCTTTCACAGAAAGCACTTTCATTAAGAGCTACGTTTTAATTTCAACATATTTGCATGAATTCATTCGGGTAGTGGTAGGGGGTGGCGTTTAATAACGATTTTTCATCTTCCATGAACTTGCCAGGCGTTTCAATTAGAAAGTTTATAAATGCACCCCACCCCTCATCCCCAGAAACCCTGAAAGAAATATCTTCTCAATCACATGTCCTGATGGGGGCACATTCCCAATAATCACACATCTGGTAAGAAGCAGTGAATCTGTTTCCTGAGTTGACATACCCAGAGGAAATCGACTTTTTTCCCTCTGAGGAGTAAAACGAAGATGACTTCCCTCTCCTCTAAGTATTTTTCCAATTCTTAGGAAGCAGGCTCGAGCAGTATTCCAGGGGACACTGACAGCCGAGGCAGGTGGGAGCAGAAAGGGAATTTGGTTGAGGCAAAGCTTACAGGGCTTCAGGTTTGAATCTGGCAAATAAGCCAGGCAAAGTGGATTAGGTCTCCTTCTTCCCAAAGCCGTTCCCTGCACTCTCTTTGTCACAAACAGGGGGCAGTCTCTGTTAATTAAAGCCGGCAGCAGCCTCCAGAGCCGGTCTCCTCTGAGGATCGGACTCAGATGTCCTGGTGACAGGCAATATTTTGCAGAGATTGGAGGCTGCTTCTGAAATGGACTTTTCAGTCTAGATTTCGTCTCTTTTTGCTAAGCTTTTAATTTTTTTTTTAAATCAAATTTAGGAATGCCTTCAAACCTCTTTGCAGGAAGATATCTGTGATCCAGCCTTGTCTGGGTCTTGCCCTCAGCCCTGATGTTTGCTGGGAAGTGTCACACGGGGTGCAGTGGGGTAGGATGGCGGGAGACCTGGGATTAGGGGCCGGTGCTCTGCATACAGCTCTGCATTTCCCATCTGCTGGCTGTGTGACCTTGGACAAAGCCCTTAACCTCTCTGAGCCTCACCTTCCTGGACTGAAGCAAATGTGTTGGCGCAGCCCTTCTCAATTCTGAATTCTCGTGTGAAAATATTCCAAACCCTTTGCACGTCTATCTCAGCCCTCCTTTCCTCTCTTAAAGACAGGGTGTTGCATAAAAGATCTTAGTTCACTAAAACGGCCTGTAGGTATTTGAGGGGTGGGGGGGGCTTTCCCAGTGGCTCGGTGGTAAAGAACCCGCTTGCCAATGCAGGAGACTGGAGTTTCATCCCTGGTCTAGGAAAAACCCCTGGAGGAGGAAATGGCAACCACTCCCATATTTTTGCCTGGGAAAACCCATGGACAGAGGAGTCTTTGGGCAAGAGTTGGACATGACTTAGCGACTAAACAACAGCAACAACAAAACATGTTTTCAAAGTGTTTCCCACATCCACATTGTTCTAGATGCTGGGGGACTCTTGCCAGAGTCAAAGACTTTTCTGGCCTGGGCTTTATATTACAATGTAGTCTGATAGTAAAAAAAAGAAGAAAGAGAGAAATAATAATATACTGCCAGCTGGATGGAGAGTGTGGAGGCCTATTTCAGAAAGGCGCTACCTGCAGTGGCTAGAATACAGGCTCCTGAGTCAGATTCCTTGGGTCAAATGTCAACAGCAGCACTTCTTTGCTATGTTTCCTTGGGCACCTGGTTTAATTGCTTTGGGCCTCAGTCTCTCCCTCTGTTGTGTGGGCTTGGAAAGATTACCTAACAGAGGGGAGTTAAATGAGATCAGTCACTCAATGGTTCAGCAGATATTCCCAGATTGTCTGCTAGATGCGAGGCACTGCTTTAAGCATCGTGAGGAGGTGATTTTACACAAGCAAGCTTAGTGGGTATGTTACAGGCACCGGATAAATGTCAGCTGTGGTCAGCTCACACACCAATGCCTGTGTTTGCAGAGACGCTTACAGTGGTGGTGGGTGTGGGTGGACACAGGTGTGGGTGGACGCTGTCTTGTTTTGGGGATCTTGTTCTGATGAACAGGAGGAGTTCAGACTATGCAGTCTCATGCCTTGTCCTGAGGGTTTGGGGATATAACACAGTTCATAATTCATTGATTCTTCCAGGGCTGGTTCACTCCTGGATATGGCTCTATCAATATGGCCCTGGTGTGTTTTTGCTGGAATCGGGTCATTCTCTGCTAGTCTTTAGCAGGAGAGCATAGGTGACCATTTCTTCAAAGCCGAACCCCTTCTCATGGTGAGAAAATTGGCAAACCAGTCCCATTAAAACCCCATGATTTTTCAGTTAAGGAGACCCTCACCCTAGTATGTCACCTTCTCTGTGGCCCAGCTCTTGATTCTATGGAAATGCCCTGAGAAGCCCTTGACTGCAGCCAAATGGAGAAGAGGGGTGGTGGAAACATTTGCCTGCAAATCGCCTAGCCGACTGCAAAGTGTATACTTAGTTAATGCAATTAAAAAACAAAACGCAGGGGCGTGTGGGGATCTAAATTTGGTGTAGCAGCTTTGGTACAATTCCTGTTTTAGGGGCTCCTGGAGTCAAATTCAAGCCGAGGAGAGGAAGAAGTGGGAGAAATGGGAGAGGGCCGACGGCTGGCTGGAATCGGCTGATGTGAGCTAGGGCAGATTTGGAAACACTGACGACGGGAGACTTGGAGCCGAGGAAGCAAGGCCGGGTTCGGCAGCTCCGGTGAGGATATCCGGGGTGGTGGTGGTGGGAGTCGGTGGGGAGAGGGGCCAGCCGGCTCCCAGAGAACGGTGCGCGAGGGCTGCAGGTATCGGAGGGCGGCCGAGGCTGAGCGCCCAGGCCTTGCGCTGCACCAGATCTGGGCGCGCAGAGGCGGCGCCGCGGTGTGGCCCTCCTGTGGAGCGCGGGGAAGGCGGCCTCGGCAAAGAGGGATCAAGTGGCAGGTCCAGGGGCCTGAGAGAGCGTCCCAGGGAAAGACCTTCTGGGCCAGGTCATCGCCTCACCTTCCCTGCGTTTCTTTGACTTTATTTCATCCCGAGCCCCTCTCCTTGGGGTGCCTACGCCGGGCCCAGGCTCCCTCCCAGCTCTGCCTTGGTCCTCGCCTGGGCCCCAGGAGTCCACCCAGCCGGGGGTTGGAGGGGGTGGCGGTGAGGAGCCTCGGGTTGGAGGGCACGGCCCGGGAAAGGGCCAGGCAGCCCCCGGGCACCTGGGAGGGACGATCCTGATCAGATCGCGCCCCACTCCGTCTTGGAGTGGAAGCCACCTGGTCTGTCCCTCAACCCTTCGAGACACCTCTTTCCCCGGTGGGCCGACTCGAGCCGCCGCTCCTGCGCACGCACTCGTGAAAAAGCCACGGGCGGAGCCGCCTCCGCGCCCCGAACAGGTCGGAGCCGCGGCTTCTGCCCAGTGAGGGCGCGGGAGGTC